>JACBAH010007389.1:0-28892 GCA_014282315.1 Neospermospora avenae | reverse complement strand
GCCAGTCGTCGAGCCCCCGAAGCCGGTCGTCGCGGCTCCTCCACCACCTCCAGCACCTGCTCCACCGGTCTTCTTCGAGGCCCCAAAGCCAGTTGTCGCAGCTCCTCCCCCACCTCCACCTGCCCCGAAGACTACGCCTAAGCCTTCGGTTCCAACTCCAGCTCCAGAGGTGGTCAAGGTTGCTGAGGCTCCGGTTGTTGCTCAGGCTCCTCCTGCCGCCGCTTCTAAGGGTACCGACTACAAGTCCACTGCTCTCCACCACCACAATGTGCATCGTGACGACCACCGTGCGGACCATCTCAAGTGGGACGACACTCTTGCCGATTATGCTAAGACCATTGCAAACAAGTGTGTCTTCGCTCATGACATGTGAGTTTGTCTTTTCACCCATCTGTGATTCATAGACTAACTCCATCTAGGTCCCAAGGTGGTGGTGGATACGGCCAAAATCTTGCCGCTTTCGGTAGAAGCAACGATATCAGCTCCCTCAACCTCGCATCTGTTGTTGCCGATGCCATTACCAACCAATGGTACAATGGCGAGGCTGCCAACATGCCTTACGGACAAGCGTCTCCTGCTATCAGTGGCGTTCCTGAGTTCCTCCACTTCTCCCAGGTTCTATGGAAGAGCACCACCAAGGTTGGATGTTACACCGCTACTTGCGAGGGCGGTACTATCTTCTCGTACCACAGCTTGTTCACTGGTAAGCATCCTGTTGACTCTTGATGATTTGTGTACTGACCCCTCTAGTTTGCAACTACGCCAGCGCCGGTAACGTCCTCGGAGCCTTCGCTACTGAAGTCAGCCCGCCTACCGGTCATACCAAGATCACTGCCGAAATCTCGTAAATTTGAGAGGAACTTTTGCTGCATGACGCGTGCGTTTTTGAGGCATTTTATGGGCTCTGGGAAACGGCTACCTATCTTCCATGTACGATCTTAGGAGGTAGTTGGCGTCGTGGCTGGTCCGCGCTTGACAACTCCTCGACACAACTCTTTCATCCCAAATCCAAATCAAGGTTGCACATGTCGATATAGATCATTCCTCCAGAGGTGTGACGAATTTCTTTGCTATTCATCTGCATTTGGCATTTTGGGTCCCGCTCTTCATCATGCATCCAACTTTTCGTTTCGGCCCCTGCCACTCTCGTCGAGGGGAATCGATTTCGGATTCTGATGGTTTCATCGGCTTGGACGTATTGTCTTCGCTGCGAACGGTTTGAGCGGGCATTCTTCACTTCTTTGTACTTACTCTTTCTCATGATTCATGAGTCGTTCTCCTAGGAATGGAAATTTGTAGAATACTTCCCTCAACGTGAAGCCATGGATGCGACAGGTAGTTTAAGAATGTTCTTCGTGAGAGATACATAGTTGGCCGATTCGATCAAGCTTAGGATATTGCTTCTCACCCCGGATGATTATGTGCATTGGACTGTGATACTAACCAGCATGCCAGAGGAGCCTGATGATCGATTGCTTGTACAGGTTGGGTCGTGAGGAATGAGGAATCTTGCGATGGGAGTCGTTTGTCGTTGGAGCATATAAGCGTGAAACCGAAACAAGCGCCCTGATATTGAAAATTCCCTCGCTTCCTTGATCACTTTCTATAGTTGTTTCCTCGGATCCTTGTGGTAAGGACTGTGATCTAATAAAGTAACTTTGCGCTGTACTGTACTGTACTGTACTGTGCTAGGGCCAGTTGATTCGTGTCTTCTGTTGATAAGATCATGGGCTTGAGCTAAGCTGACCGGCAGACCGGGCGGTGAATGAGGCTGTTCTGCGGCTCGGCATTACTGTACTAGGGCGGGGTGCTGCTGAGATGCCGCGATAACAAATGGCTTCTTGATTTAAGTCCCTCACTTGATTTCGAATTTACGACGCAAGTGATCCGAATCTACGACCATCTGCCTCTGCCTCGGAAGCTCAGCTATCTGTGATAGAGTTAGTTGCCTGATCATACAACCAGATTCAGCGGCCGAAGCTCTTTTCAGAAGCTCAGCGATAAGAAGTGGGGGGAAGAGCCTTGTGTCGAAATTTACCCCGCCACCTCACTTTATTTGTTTCCACGAAGGGCCTTCAAAGCTTCAGAGGCAGGGCTAGAGTGCAGGAATTTACAAGTTCGAGGAGAGAAACAAGAAACATCTGCAGAATCAAGTTAGACAGCTTATTGATAACGCTACGGAGTCGAAGCTGCGAACTCGGTCGACGAATTACCCCAAAGCAGCACGACTCGTAATAATTGCAGAATCAAGACAAGCGCACCCCACGGAAAAGAGCAAGGAATATCAGCGCAGATTCAAGAGAGTAGAGGAGTGCGAAACTCGGTCATGATGGCAGCACAACTTCGGGGGTCAGGAGCGGGAGCTGGTGGAACGCCCATGCAAAACCAAGCCCTCGGAACAGCTCTCAGGGATGTTCTTACGGGAGAAAATACCTCGACTTTAGGCGGCAATGAAGATGGGAGAGCAGAGCTGGTACTTACGAACCGTGCCGGCGAGAGTAGGAGCCCGTACGTGCGAGCCCATAAGGATAATCCTGTGAAGTGGCAGCTGTGGGGAGACGAGGCGATCGAGATGGCGAGGAGGGAGAACAGATTGCTGTTCTTGAGTGTGGGATATGCGGCTTGTCATTGTGAGTTAGTTTATTTCCTTGGCTGGGGTTTGGGACGAAGGAGAAGGATTTTCATTGAGAAAGTCAAAGCAGAGCTGATCTAATAGGGTGCCATGTCATGGAACGCGAATCCTTCGAGAACGAAGAAGTGGCATCAATCCTCAACTCCGCGTTCATCCCAATTAAAATCGATCGCGAGGAACGCCCGGATATTGATCGCATCTATATGAACTTCGTGCAGGCAACGACTGGATCCGGTGGCTGGCCACTGAACGTCTTCGTCACTCCGGATTTAGAACCTGTTTTCGGAGGTACATACTGGCCTGGACCAACATCACAGACACCTTTTGAAGACCAAGTAGATTTCTTGGGTATTTTGGATAAGCTAAGCACGGTCTGGAAAGAGCAAGAACAGAGGTGCAGAAGCGACTCCAAGCAGATCTTGGAACAGCTAAAGAGCTTCGCTGCGGAGGGTACATTTGGAGATAGACTTGGCGAAGGATCTGATGGTCTTGACATCGAACTTCTCGAGGAGGCGAACCAACACTTTGCTTCAACATTTGATAGCCAGAATGGCGGTTTTGAATCGGCGCCTAAATTCCCCACGCCGTCGAAATTATCGTTCCTCTTGCGACTTGGCCAGTATCCCGACGAAGTTATCGACGTAGTCGGTGCAGCGGACTGCAGAAATGCTCAAACAATGGCTATCACGACCTTGAAGAAGATGGCAAGAGGTGGAATCCATGATCATATCGGAAATGGTTTCGCACGATACTCTGTTACAGCAGATTGGTCGCTTCCACATTTCGAGAAGATGTTGTATGATAATACGCAGCTTCTACATGTCTACCTAGACGCTTTCCTGCTTTCCAGAGATGCAGAACTTTTGGGTGCCGTATATGACATCTCGACGTACCTGACTATCGATCTTGCACATCCTGATGGAGGCTTCTACTCTAGTGAAGATGCCGACAGTCTTTATAGGAAAGGCGACACCGAAAAGCGCGAAGGTGCATTCTACGTCTGGACAAAGCGGGAATTTGAGAACGTCCTTGGCTCGCAGGCAGAACCTATCCTGTCGGCTTTCTTTAACGTCAGTGGCCATGGTAATGTCGAACCTGAGAACGATGCCCATGATGAGTTCCTCGACCAGAATGTCCTCGCAATTGTCAATACGCCGAGTTCGTTGGCAAGTCAGTTTGGTATGAAGGAAGAGGAAGTCGTGCGGATCATCAAAGAGGGGAAACAGGCACTCAGATCTCATAGAGAGAAAGAGCGTGTCAGACCTGTTCTGGATGATAAGGTTGTGGTTAGTTGGAACGGTATTGCCATTGGTGCCTTGGCCAGAACAGGGGCTGTAGTCAAGAGATTCGACCCTGTCAAGTCGGAAGAATATCTCGGCTTCGCTGTCAAAGCTGCTTCCTTCATCAAGGAGAATCTGTACGATGAAGCCTCGAAGATTCTTTATCGGATCTGGAGAGAAGGCCGGGGAGATACAGAGGGCTTTGCGGATGATTATGCGTTCCTGATTGAGGGCCTGATTGATTTGTACGAAGCTACTTTTGATGAGAAGTGGTTGCAATGGGCTGATGAGCTTCAACGTACATTCCCATCCTTATACTTGCTTCCTCCCAGCTAACGATGTCCTCAGAAACCCAAATAGCACTCTTCTATGATACCGAAAATACATCCGGATTCTTCTCCACGCCCGCCTCAGCATCACATATCATCCTTCGTCTCAAAGACGGCATGGACACCTCCGAGCCCTCCACAAATGGCACCAGCGCCTCAAACCTCTACCGTCTCTCGTCACTCCTCAACGACGCTGCATATGCCGAGAAAGCCAAAAGCACAATTTCAGGCTTCGAGAGCGAGACGTTGCAGTACCCGTGGTTGTTCGCCAGTTTCATGCCAAGTGTTGTGGCGGGGCAATTGGGTGTTAGGAGTGTGGTTGTTGCAGGTGGGAATGTTGAAGCAGAGGGAGAGAAGGTTAAGGAGTTTGAGAAGAGTCCTAGAGGGGGATTGAATACTTTTGCGTGGTTGAAAGAGGAGGAGGGGGGCTGGTTGAGAAGCAGGAATTCATTATTGAAGGATTTTACAGGAAGGGATGGGAAGGCGAGGATTATGGTTTGTGAGAGGGGTGTTTGTGTGGAGGAGGGTGTGCTTGGTGGGGAGAGGAAGGTTTTTGGGGCTGCTGCTGCTGGTGAGGGTCTGGAGAAGGAGGTGGGTGATGGCGTTAATGTCAGTGATCTCATGGCCAGCCTACCTTCTTCTGGAGCGGCAGATAACCAGCAAGATTCCAAGAAGGTACTCGAAGCACTCGATGCTCTGATCCAGAAGAAGGTACCAGGCGATACTTCATCAGCTCCTCCTGCGCCACCATCTTCATAGAGCTCTACATCTCTGTTGTGAAGTCTGCTGGGTTAGTGCTTCTTGGGCTTAGGATGTGTCTTTTGGATGGCGTTTCGGGCCAGGTTGCTTTTCTGATGAGATTGGTGACTTGGAGAAGGATACGGTGCGGTTACTTCGAGTCAATAGGCTGCTCGATGATAGTTTGTGGGTTATGTTTCGAGCAGAAAATGCACTTTACAAAGTTAGAGCGATATACAGACGAGCGTGGTAGGGTACATGTACATACATTCACGCAGAAATAAATAAGAATTTACTACATTATGCTTTCCATCTATCAATCAACCAGGTATAAATGAGATAGTATCGGATGTTCCGAGAATACAAGTACACGAGCCGAGCCTATCTCGTTGCAAGATCTGCAAATAAATCATTTCGATAAGCAGAGCAGTCTCACCACATCCCTGACACACAAGGGTAAAAGTGTATAGACGTACAAGAACCTTCCACCTCCCTACCCTGATCCCCTAGCCTCTCGATGCCGGCGTTTCTCAAATGGGAGTAACAGGCTAGCCATCAGCAGGTGTGATTCCCCCGGTAGGCGAGCCCAGAATCGCTGTACGTGTATCTATCCATTCCATTAAGTTGTTTGCATTCGCTTAGTTCAGGGGCCTGGGGCAAGATTTCGTCAAGCGACTCGGTCGGGATAGTTTCTGAGGTGGAATAATTATTGCCATTTGAACTGTGTGGGAGGAATGTACAAGCATAAACATGTAGATGTTAGTGAGTGGGTGAATCTCTGAACGTTCATGTGATCGTTGGCTCATCATTCATCAACTACCGCTATTGTACTTGTCGGGAAACGGGAATTTGGCAGTCGTTCCCTTTGGAGGACCGTATTGAATTGACAACTGTCTCTCAACTTGCGGCTTGTTATGTGACCGGAGTTGCTATCATCCCGCACGCTTGTTCTCGCGTCCAGAAATGCCGCGTCATATTCGCAGAAGCCGTGCTGAGTTGGGTGTCCCACATCTTCGCATCTTGATACAATCTCTACCCCGCACCACATGGCTAAACTTTGGTGCTTAAATTATGCGGAGATCCAATCAAAAACAGTCCGCGGAGAGTTTCTGCTACAGTAGTTTCGGAATTTCTGTGTCTATCGATGTAGGTTCCCGAACCTATATGTGAACGACGCCCTCTATGGATTCGATGCTTCGCAGCAGGAGTGTATGCAAGTACAAACTCATACCTCATACCTATGTGAATTTGAGCCAGATGCAAAACACACAATTCTTCAATTTCGCAGCTTATGAAATTCGTTCCTGGGAGCGAACCGAGATATACGTACCTGTGGACGCGCAATTTACATTCAAACCTTGTTTTGTCGCCACTGGCTGAGACATAAATCATTGAGAAGGAAGTTCAACCATCGTCCTCGGAATAATCCCCAGCCACACATCGCCAGACTCACATCCAACATGTCTCAAGAATTCGACGTTATAATCTGCGGCTCCGGCTCAGCCGGTCTTTGTGCAGCGGTCTGGCTTGCACGGCACGGAATAACGTGCAAGATCTTAGAGAAACGACTCGGACCCATGAAAATGGGCCAAGCAGACGGCGTGCAATGCCGCACCGTCGAGATCTTCGAAAGTCTCGGACTCTCAGAAGACCTTTTACGCGAAGCGTACCATGTCCTCGAAGTGGCGTTCTGGGATTCTGATGAGGATGGGAATATTGTCAGGACGAATCGTGCGGCGGATACGATGCCCGGGTTGTCGCATCAGCCACATGTTATTCTCAATCAGGCGATTATCAATGGATTCTTGTTGAAGGATATGGAGAGGGTCAATGGCCAGGGTGTCGATTACGGGTATTCGGTGAAAAGTGTCGAGGTTGATAGTGCGCAAGCTGAAGAACAGAGTTCGTATCCAGTTCGTGTTGTGGCAACGAGGGATGGGAAGGATGAGATTTTATTAGCGAAATATGTTCTGGTTAGTCTTGGACAAGACTGGATGGAACTATGATCTATAATGCTGACATAGAAAGGGGTGCGATGGTGCTCATAGTGAAGTCCGTCGTTCTCTAGGCTTCAAAATGGTTGGTGATAGTACAGACACAATTTGGGGAGTGATGGATATCTATCCCCAAACAAACTACCCCGATATTAGACGAAAAGCCACGGTACGGTCCAAGTCTGGAAACATTGTTGTAAGTATTTGATTTGTCGTCGATCATCTTCTCCAAGTCATTGACTCATCGTCTGACTCGGCATCAGATAATTCCCAGAGAAGGAGGGTCGCTGGTCCGCTTCTACATACAGTTACCAGCAGGAACCAACGTCAAAGAAGTCAAATTGGATGATCTGCACAAGACCGCCCGTCGGATATTTCACCCATATACTATGGACTTCGCAGAGACCGCATGGTGGTCAGCCTATGCGATAGGTCAACGTCTTGCGGATCATTTCTCGAAGGACAATCGGGTATTTCTTACTGGAGACGCATGCCATACCCACTCTCCGAAAGCTGGTCAAGGCATGAATGTCAGTCTACAGGATGGATTTAATATTGGCTGGAAACTAGCCGCCGTTATGCAAGGTCGAGTAAGTTACTTCACCAATATCGGAATTGTAATAGATTGGAAAATTGCAAGTACTGACTGAGCTACGCTAGTCACCGCCGTCTTTACTCAAGACATACAACATCGAGCGCGAAAAGGTAGCCGCTGATCTAATCAATTTCGATCGCTCGTGGTCGAAGCTCTTCTCCTCACAGGTCGACGAGACCAACGGCTACACAGCTCAGTACTTCAGCGAGCAGTTTATCAAGAGTGGAAAATACACTGCTGGCTTGACGGCAAAGTACGACGATTCTATAATTACTTCCAGCGAGCAGAGCAAGCCCGAATTGGCGAAAGGTTTGACCGTTGGAATGAGATTTCCCAGTGCTCAGGTCGTCCCATTTTGTGATGCCAAAGCGATGCAGCTCGTGAGAGCCTTGCCTGCAGATGGGCGATGGAGGGTCGTGATTTTTGCTGGGGATGTAAAACTGGCGAGTGGTAAGGAGAGGTTGGAAAATGTAAGTCTTGACTCTTATGCAGTCTCCAAACATATTCAAGGACGTGGTGCTGACCTCCTCAGCTGGCGAATTATCTCTCATCAGAGGAAAGCCCAGTCCGTCGATTCACACTTCCTGGTGCAGATGTTGATAGTTTTATCGAGTCCATCGTTGTCTTCCATGGGAAGCGGATTGATTTGGAGCAAGAACAAATCCCAGACTATTTTTGGCCTGTTACAGGAAAATGGGGAATGCGAGGTATTTATCGATCCTTCGGTGGCCCATACTCACTAATTGAAAACTTTAAGATCTCCACAAGACTTTCTTCGATGACGAGAGTTACAATTCCGGCCATGGGAAAGCTTTTGATAATTATGGAATTGACGTAAACAAGGGTGCAGTGGTCATAATTCGACCAGATCAATGTTTGTCACCGGACTTTTTTATTGCACTGCATGACTCTGACATGGTACAGATATCTCCTTGATTACTTCGATCGATGACCACGAGGGAATTGGGAAGTTCTTCGACGGATTCGCCTTACGGCACTAAAGAATATCTCGGACTTTTCGCATTTTCAGCTGGATCTTCCCTGTGCACTTGGCAAGAAATAGTCCCTACTCAAATAACCATACGAGAAATACATCTCCTTTCAAATGTTGTCTATTCTGTAAGCTTTGTGTACCTGGTTGGTATGAAATTGAATTGGGCAAGCGCCATGATCTTGAAGTAGCCGAGTCAAGCAGCCTGCAGAGCTAGAGCCCGGCTGTCCCGGGGGACTGATCTGAGTTCAACTCATGTACAGTTCACTGAGAAGTCAGCCACGCTCTTGCATACGGAATTCTGTTCTGGTGAGTCTGCAATGCGAGCAACGACTGGTATTCGGACTAATCATTACGTTCCAAGTTACAGCTGGAGCTTCAACTCTTTCCTTAAACCGAAGCCTACAAATATTGTACCGCAAGACGTTACCACACGGAAACTCCTCGCGGGAAAAATACGGCAAACATCAGCTATGGAATCAATCACCGATTTTGAAGCTCCCGGCCTTCCAGACCTTTCCTTGAGCAACACCACAACACCAGGCATCACGTCCGAGACATCAACACCCAAGAATAGCCCCAGGCTGGACCCAGTAAGCGTCTCACAAACCGAAGCAATTCAGAAACCCAAGCAAAATCATACTGATGAAATGAAGTCCGAGCTCAGGGCTGACAATCACATCGAGAATAAATCACCAGCTCGTGCTGTTGAATCTGTTCTCGCGAGACCAGTATTACCACACGTCAATACAGAGACTGGCTTGGAGTTTACGAAGAAAACGCAACAGGCAAAGCGACGATGGCGGGGAATTTATGATCGAAATCGTGCTGCCAATCCAGGTGCAAGTCATTGAAAGTGGTGTTCCGTTGATAGGACACTCGTTGGTTGAATTGTAAATTAATGCTGGGAAGAGATTGGATTAACACAACTGGGAAGTCTTGGTCTTCTGCCGGGTTTCGGGCTTCAGGTACTCTGTTATACTACGAATAAGATAATGAATCAATTTTGACCATAGATGATCATGGAGTGAAACGTGACCACATGGTCCGATCGCCAGCCTGAGCCGTGATCGCAAAGAGACTACACCACATGTGGCAGCTATACAAATGCCTTTAACACTGAGACATCGAATAGGTAAGGTTTTGTATTCAAAATGTTGGCAGCTGGTTCTACTCGATTTAAAAAAAAACGTGACATTGTCACATGACCATACTTGCAGTCTGCTCAGGACTAGGTCCAGCTAAGGTGTTGATGATGCTAGATCGATCTCCATACATGGCTCGGTTTAGGCTACATATCGAACGACTTAATATCAAAAACATAAGAAACAAGTCTAGTCGCATAGTGACGTAATTGAAGCCGACAAACACGTTCCTTAAGATGCCATCTCGCCTGTCAACAAGGATTCCCCTCATTTACAAGCCGACAAGGACCAACAGCTTCCTACGAAATCTTGCACCCCCGAGTTCAATCGCCAAGATGTCCGCAAAAGATTCCAAAATTGTCAAGACTCAGCCTTTGGTAAGCTACCCCGATCCTCGGCCTCATTACTGCCAGGACTACCTTGTTGCTGACGATGTATTTCAGGACCCATCAAATGCGAAATGGACTAAGCTTATCCTGTAGGATCTTCCTATTCTCACCATCGCTGGGATATCCCTAAAAAGAACTTTCTGACTGGCTATGGCGAATAGGACGACGTACACCGACCCCACTGGCAAGACCCGGACGTGGGAGCATGCTGAGCGACCAACTCGCCCTAAAGGCTCTGAAATCGATGCTGTCGGAATAGTAGCAATTCTAGAGATGACCTCTGGTATGTTTGTCAATGCATTACTTGAATTCGCGTCTTCAAGATTCGATGTGGTGAAAGTCCTGTAGTGGATGCTGAGGATCTGAAGATTGAGCGCTGAACCCAGACAATAGGCCCTGAGCTCCTACTTCAGAAGCAGTTCCGTGTTCCCATCGCCAAAGTATGCATCGAAGTGCCAGCAGGCTTGGTCGATGCTGGCGAATCAGCAGAGCAAGCTGCAGTTCGAGAGTTGAAGGAGGAGACTGGATATGTGGGAGTTGTCAGTGAGAGTACTCCGGTCATGTTCAATGGTAAGCTTGATCCCACCGTATAATTTCCAGCTGTAATCTACAGCGTGGTCACGCCGAAGCTGACAGCACTTAGATCCAGGATTTTGTAACACGAATCTGAAGATGATTCACGTCACAGTTGATATGGCAAAGCCAGAGAACAAGAACCCGCAGCCTGAATTGGAGGGTGGAGAGTTCATTGAATGTTTCACAGTGCCATTGAACGGGCTGTATGAGGAATGTAAGAAGTTGGAAAAGGAAGGCTATGCTATTGATGCTCGGGTCGCTACTTTGGCTGAGGGCATTGAGATTGCACGTCAGTGGAAGCTATAAATAATCCACCGAACAAAACGAGCAATAGTTGTACATTTCACATGGCAAAAGTTTGCACCTGTTCCTAAAAAATTGAACATGATATCCGACACGCTGAGTCTTCAACCTGGTAATCACGGGTCCCGGCCCCAATTCATGGTCCAGGAAATACACGCTTGATTGCGAAGAAATAAAGATTGCGGAAGTATCTAACCTATCCATTCATGCTCCAATGACAGATGTACATCCTGCTTCCCCAATCCACACTTCATGAGACCTTCCCGCCGCAATATCGACGCGCTCGCCTGGGCCAAAACTTTTCTTCACAGGCTCCTTGTCGTCCGGAAATTTGACAATCATTCTCCCCTTGAGAATCAGATGAGTAGTTATGTTCTCATGAGTGTGCGGACTGTAATAAGAATTCCTAAATATCCTGTCAGGTACTGTGCGTACAACGAATCGCATCGGATTGAGATTATTGACCTACGGAGTATCTGTCCATGTGAAGACCTTAGGGAAGCCCCACGACCGGACTTTGTCTTCTTCATCATCTTGAGATCTTCTTGCCATCTTCTCGCTTGGAGTACGAAGGCTGCGTTGCTGAATAGAAGGCAGCGAGGCGGTGCAAATTGTGACGCGTTGTAACGAGCTGCAACCTCGCACTTCAAGCAGGTATTTCGAAACAAGAGATGTATACATTCAATAGAATTTGGTTTGGTCAAATTTCACGTCGTTTAGCATCATCTGTTAATTTTCCCTCCTGGCTGCCACTGTTTGTGACGCCTTTAGATCGTGATGTCAGCATTTGCCACTTGATTAGCAAATTTAGCCTCAACTTAGCGCATCGTCTACGGATATTTGGTGACAACATCTCATACTCGGCGGGCTCAGTACTGAATGATATTCACAAAAGTCTCTGCCCAAGATCATACGTCCCCTGTTCCAGGAAAGCACTGATCTGAAAAGGCCATCAAAAGACTCACATTCATGTCTCGTCTAGCGAATGATGCTGATATCCAAAATTGACTTCAGTGGCTATGGATGGGCGAACCTCACCTCAGTCATTCAGGACCTTGTGTATGTTTCTGCAGTGATAAGATCAAGTGATAGGAGATGTATGGTGCCGACCTACAATTGTGGCGTACAAGGGAGACTACTGTATTCTTCTTGTTCAGAGTCTGACGGGCTCGATCGCTTCTCGCCCCTGATTTATTTCGTCGCGATATTCTCCAACCAGTGGATAGATTTTCATCCGTAATGGTTGCACATCGCCATCTCACCCAGGTGCCTATGACCAGCTGTCAAAACAGAAGTCATCTCGAAGCTCATGCAGTCAAGCAGCGGGCCGCAGCGTCTACCCGGGCCGTGACCTCGCTGCCAGATCCCGTTATTTCTTCCGTTCATAATTGTTCAATCTGCAACTTTCTCAACTTGGGGCGCTTCTGACACCTGTCCCGACCCATTCATTGCATGCAAAGGGAAAGTTCTTCACGACGCTGTGAAACTGAGAAGAAGGGTAATTGCGTGCTGCGTCTAGATTGAATCTATGATAGTTCCTGGCGGTGTAGAACATCTACCTTATTGGAGGAAAATAGCTGGTGGTAAGGCGATGCATTAAATGAATGATTCAGAATCCAACTTCTTGACCCCCAATTTGGGTGATATCGTATAACGATACGGCTTTCACACCAAATCCAGAATAGGGGTTCATTGCCGCTTTAAGTCTCCACAATAGAGCAGGTCTAATTCGGACTTTTGGAGGAAACTTTCTTCGCGGACGTCAATCCACAGGCCGGAAAGACTTACGGAGAGTCTGGCTGAATGCCATATGGCACAATAAGATGCCAAGGGTCATGTAGATCAGTGAAATTCTGTGGACTGGAAAGAAAACAAGGCTTAGATTAGCCGAGGTTTTATCGATATCCTTTCCAGTGATGTTCAGCAGAATCTCGGAATCAAATTTTCGACGTCCAATCACAAGCTAGTTCATGGTGATCGGAACTGATTTATGAGTAAATTGTCTTGCAATTCGGTTTATTGGTCTGTTGACGATCTTGCCTCAATGTTAACTTAAAAAAATAGTCCTGATGTCGCAACTTGACAGGCTGTCAATACGACGATACCAAAATGTAAAGGGAGAGAAAACGAGACAGAATCACTGTTTCCAGGACGGACCAGCAAACATGACAAGCCAGGACATCTGATCGTTTTTGTGCAACACATATACGTGTAACATTTATGTGCTCTGGACAATATCGCCAATTTCTAATGAACGCACTTGCGACTAAAGCCATGCTGACCGCAACCGGCGAAGAATACCAAGCTCCGCAATGTATCGTCGTCAAACAAAGTCCTGCATTGTTTTGCGAATCCGAAGAAAACCGGAGCAAAGTCCCGTGATTTTTGGGTGACTGAAATATAATTCAGTCTGTAGAACAGGGCCGTCTCGTGAGTTCGACTCACCGCACTGTATTGACTGTAGAAGAGCTTCAGCTTTGACACAGACGACCCTAGCAAGCCTCGAACGGTCTACCGCGCCGGTGTGGCCCAAATTTTTACAGACCTATTGGCCAGGAGCCAACGAAAACAGTACTTCAAAGTCGACATCATCACGAAGAGATGAATACGCATGGGCTATCCGAGGATGGTGTTCTGACTCCGACATCGCAGCTTCTTCCGCAATGATCTTCACCACAATTTTCCCGCCGGATACTGGCCATGGAACTAAAATGCAGGGACTTGCATCGAAGCAACAACGGTGCGTGAGGGTGGCACGACATACTCGTCTGCAGAGTATGCACGGCATGCGAACATCCCCTAGCGCCTTCATACCGGGCGATCACACAAGCGCTGTGTCTAGGAATTGCAAAATTGTCCTGATGCGATGCGCAGAAAACTGTAAGTTAATGAAATTCATACACAGAGCGAATAAGGGAGAGAAACGAACGAGGCACTTAACTTATCCTGTTTCAAACGAACAAAAATCTGTGGGGCAGATTTTGGCAGATTTTTTGAACTCATTCCAGCATAACAGAAGGAGGGGGGAAAGAAGCCGCAAGGGCCAGAACTGCCCGTTGTTGGAATCGAGCTAGACTAAATCCCAGTTGAAATTATGAAAGGAGAATCACAGTTAAGTGTTACCTAACATCCGCATAACCACAATATACATAGTTTCTATGGCGTTGGTATCTCTTCTTCCCAAAGCGCAGATCGGCCAAACGAACTTCAAAATAAAAAAGATCAACTTCCGAATCGTACGACGTGAATTCTTGCATCGTACTGCCGCGTATACAGCAGAAAGTAACGTGAACTGCATAACATAAGCACCGAGCTCTCGAAGACGCACGATCCGCAATTATCGATTTGCGGACGCAGTAAGGAAATTTTTAGGCAGCCAGACTCTCAGAACTCGATGCGTGTCACTATAGAAGAGTCAGAAAACAAATCTCCAAACTTAATTCCTATAGCCTAAAGAGTAGAATTGCAAATGCACGTGTATGAAGTTCTTGTGTCATATAAATAACCTTAATTACTTCTGCTCAAACTTTTGACTCTTGGATTGTCACGCAAAGGATGTTACCCAGACTCTTCCGCGGGACCGGCAAAGAAGATCGATTTGTGTAACACAGCTCAGTAACATCAGTCGAAGCATCAGGTGATGCATGGCTTGTGTGATGGTCACCGTGCCTGCTGATCAACGACCAGAACACTGCATAGATTTTGTAGCGGGCTGTCTGGCTATGCTCCAACTTCATAACAAAGTTTACATACTACAAGCATATGATCGTGAACTTTGCGGTTTTGGGGCTAAACTAAGACTACCTACCACGTTTGTGTAGAGGCTGTCATCAAGCTAGCATGCTGTTAAAGGCTATTAGACCATCACATCAATACCTTGCGGTTGAGCTCAGCAATTCCATTATCTAATAGCATCTGAACTTCCTTACAAATACTAATAAACCTTTCAGTTATGCAAGCCCATGTCGGATTTACCGCCATAGGACCGAGGAAACCAGTATGCAGAAGTTCCAACAGAAGATCCGAACTCTTTGAAATTGAGTATCTGTCGATCACGGAGTACAGCGGATACAGACTCGACTGTGATTGCTACCTGAGATTATCATGCAAAGGGTCCCAAGTGCCAAAAGCTTTTTGCAACACGGAAAGACCTTCCATTGTGTCATTTCCGAAAATTGGAGTGAGGTATGGCTCTAGCGCCAATCTGTTTGGTCTGCATGTTTGATGACATATATATTCATGTGAAAGAAAATATCAAAGGAGTTGTCACCCCGAGCCTCCAAATAAAATCTGTCACACAACCGTCGTTGTCACTATTCGCTACCGTCAGAGTGGATTAAGTTCTCACTGGTCGTGTGCGACTAAAACACAGTAATACATGTTGCGACAGAATGCGACGCAATGCGCCGCTTCCTGTGACAGGCACTAGGGAAGAAAAACATCTGTTCCCCGAGCTGCGATCACATCGGAACGTTTGCTCGAGTAGCACATTACGATGGTCATATATGACCATCGGAAACTAGCTTTCGAAATTCGGCGTCGTTGAAATTGTTCGTATCCCGGGAAGCAGCTCGAGCAAGGCTCAAGTAATACTAAGCCGAGAATGCATGCAAGAAATTCAGTGAGCAGCCATAGTAAGTTGTTGAATCTAGAAGGATCCTATTCGGTAGAGAAGGTCCATACTAGGTGGGAGTTAAAGTTGTTTACACAAGATCTCGATCTTGTTACAGGGATCGGCACAATGATCTATTCCAGCTCCGTGGTTGGATTCGAGGATGCCTGTAGGGGTCTTAGTCACGTCGATTTTGATATATATCTCTTTCTTGGCAAACTGCACTATTTCGGACTTCTTTGTTTTTGAAAATCCAGGGTTCTAAATGACGCCCTGGAGTTATCGAGATCTGATCATTCGATGCAGTAGTCGACATCCAGTTCGTTGCAGTCTATTGTTCCTCGATTAACCGACTTTACCATATCGACCATACACAATCGCACCGGACAAACTGCCTCATATCACAACGAGAAATGGATTTAAAAACCCTACTCTAACCTTAATCCTAGCTCTAATCCTGATTCCCAACTGAACCTAACTAATCCTAACCTGTCGGATTGCTCGCAGGCTCACAATTGCGTTCCTAATCCCCAACCACGAGGGCATTAGACCTTAGACCGAAAAAGGTCTGAGAGGGGAGAAATGCAGGTCAAATCTCTAGAAAATTACCCGAAAAGGTTAGCTACGAGGTCGACATAGTAAGAGTCGATTAACATAGTATAGTTTTTGCGGCCCGTTCTGTGGGGTCCACTCTTGTCTCGATCTAAGATAGTGGGGAACGGGGAACTTACTACTGTAACATCGATTTATGCATGTCAGATTGGTGAGCGATAAGAGCATCCTTTTCTAACCATGCATTCACTGCATGTACGACTTGGCCGTCGTGGTCTCAGTATACCTGTCGATTCAATACTCGCTACTGGGCAGCTTCGTGTAGTAGCTGAGCAGCGCGCAAGGTATCAGTCTGCTCTGAGCAAGGGAGATGTTAAAATACATAACATGCTGTAAGAATTTGCGAAAAAGTTATATAGTCTCGCTCGAGGACTCGCAGGTTTGCCTTAAGAGTTGTCCGTGTCATCACAATACAAAGCAATCGAACGAAGAAATAATTCGTCACCTCGCTGTGTGTGGATCTGCATATGTAATGCTCCTTTGTCTGCGACATATGGGACGAACTTCGAGTACGAAGCGAAGGATGTTTGCTCTTGGATTGGTCCCGCTAGGATTCTTTGCCCGCCCGCACTTAAATATCCGATCCGAACATAGAGACATGCTGACAGGCAGGGATGATGAGCTACCTCGGATTAGCAGCAAGGTTCAGGGTTGAGTGACCATGAGCCTGGATATGCAATGGGAGATCTCAGATCGGGTGTATGTAGGACCCCTTTCTCTGCTTCCACATATCTCTGTTCCGATATAGACTCGACCAAATGTTTTGTTCTAATGACAATCGTTCAACAATGCCAGAATGACAACATTCATGGCTAACATGCCTTCCGGCTCGATGCGGGAATACAGCAATACCCATGCGACCTGGCTTTTCACAGATGAAGGGAACAGGTTTGCACACGGTTACAATACTGGTAATGAATAGTCCGGAAAGCAGCACCAGGCAGGTGTACTCCGTATGTTCTTGACATGAAAGTCATGTAGCAGTTTTTTTGCACTCGACTCATGTGCAGGTGAGCGTTTCAATATTTTATCCACCTTCTTCAGACCGCTCATTTGGCATTTATCTTCTGTGTAGATGTTCCCGATCGCGTATGTCCCGGTGTTAAAGCTTTTGCATCCGGGCTTGGAGACAGCGGCACTCGTTTAACACAGAATTGTTGCGCGGATAGATAATAGCTATTGTTTTCTCCAACCAAGAGTCGTTCGTTCAACATCACACCACCATGATCGACCCATATTTTTGCCGCAAGTCGATTGTTGTGGCGCATAAGAGGATTTGTGACGTATCAGAACTCCCGCTACTTTATGCTCTCAAAAGGTACTCGCTGTACGAGGTTGATACTGAGCCAATAAGTTTCAAGTAGGCCCGGCTGTTTGCCTCCGCACTCCCGGGAGCTCCCAAGACGATGTCCACTTGCTTGCATTTCCGCTGGAAAAGTTTGACTTTGGCGCCTGTGCCTGCTACTTTGCCCGTGTAATGCGCATGGCTTTGGGACCCGAGAACAACTGACTCCAAGCCCTAGGACCAGTTCGATCTATGGCTGAGTTCCCAATTACAGACTGAAAGTGGCATAGCGTCTGGAGCAGCGTATGGGTAGGTGCTTGTTTGAGTACGGTAGTGGTCAACCAGCTGTATCCATGTCGTAAATTAAGTCGATGTGCACGATTCCGTGAGCCAGGTAAGCAATCTCTTTTTCGACGGGAATCCGTGGGATATCGTCAGCTATCCGCCTGCCTTATGGCTTTTTGAAAGCAAGAGCTCTCCGTGGTCAAAGACTCAAAAGGATAAAGACTCGATACTCCCGACCAATATCAAGCTGCAGCAGATCATCCATTCTCCAGTCCTTCATCGACTTCTTATAATCCATTTGAACTCGACATTAAGGCAGTCCCTCGTCAATACCCCACACTAATTCCATTCGATCTCTTGCATTCATCATCCACGCTCACCCACCGTCCAACAATGGCACTCACTTCGACTCGACATGTCGCTTGCGGCCAGAAATGCATCGTCAAGACCTTGATATGCCACAACACCGCCTTATTGGCCCTCGATCCCGCTGTCAGAATTGTCCCTGGGGTAAGAGCTAAATAAATGTTCCTCATAGAATATCGAAAATGAACTGACGTCCGAGAAGATGCCAGGAGTTAGATGTGGAACATGTGCCGGCAATGGCTCAGAAGTTTGGGTCATTCCTGGAAAGGCCTGCCCCGTGTGTGGCTCACCATGCTAGGCTCACAGGTACTAGCGATCCACTCCGTCATATAGAGTGAAGTACTGACAGCTTCCTAGCACGTATAAGATCCAGTGGAAGAGTGATCTTCAGCACTGCACGACGGAACAAAGTTGTAATTTGCGCATGAGACAGCGGCGAGGACCATCTGCATCGTCTTCAGAGGTGTCGATAGACGAGGGAGCCACAATCGGTGTCTTGGGTACTTGGGTGCTGGTTGGATTTTGGCCGTTTGATCTAGACAAAAGCTTGGGAATATTGTTGATACTGGACGCAAAACTAATGACAATTTAATATTTTGAGTTTCGCCTACATGTTCTCGTATTCAGTGACAGGTTTTCCTTCTTGAACTATCAGTTTCGAAGAGCAGTCACAAGGGCAGATCTGCGTGCTATTGATCAAGTTGATCAGCGTACCCGGCCAACGATGAGGCCCGACAAAAGCATCGCATCTTTGGGAGCAGTCAGAAATGGTAACAATCTACCGGATGACGACTGGTTGTCCAGTAATACCCTTCCGGAAACATTGCTGAGCTTCCGGTGTAAGTGAGACCGACGGATTGAGGTATTTGGAAGAATCGAGATGAAACATGGTAAAGTTGACAACTCTGACTTTCGCATTGCTCGAGACAGAATACAGAAGGCTGTATGGCTGTTGCTATAAGCAAATATCGTTAGTTTGACTGCGGCTGATCCATTTAGGTCGATCTGGTGTCTCACCCACGTAATATCAAGAATTTGGACTTCGAGATATCCTAGGAGACTGCAGGGCGTCCAGTGAGCGCTACACGGTTATTAATAATTGTCCCGAGAAGAGATCAAAAGAAAAAAGTAGGTTATCATGAAGTGTATCTAATAAGAGACAGCCTCGATCCATCTCTGACACATCACTCTGGATCAGGCGGAGATTGCTCCGGAAGAAGCCTTCAGTCACACAATCCAATGGCCAATCGGGGGTGGCAATGTTTTAAGCCGTGTACGACCCTTGTTACTATATATATGCGAGGAAGAGGTGCATGTGTATAGCGGCGAGACAGGGACTTCTTTTTCAATTGATAATCACGATTGCGGAGGCAAGCTTAACATGGTGCCCATCGTAGCAAGGCGAAGCAAGATAAGCCCATCATGATGCTCAAACCTAAAGAAAATACTTGCCCACGGGAATTGCGATCGAGGAGACGTAT
Source organism: Neospermospora avenae (assembly GCA_014282315.1). Classification (NCBI taxonomy): domain Eukaryota; kingdom Fungi; phylum Ascomycota; class Leotiomycetes; order Helotiales; family Ploettnerulaceae; genus Neospermospora; species Neospermospora avenae. The sequence continues at coordinate 9,279 of JACBAH010007389.1, read as the reverse complement.
ATTTGTTCCGAAGATCGTACTCCGGCGTAAGGTCGCCACCTACAGACCCGAGAAGAAGGAAAGGTCGGATGCAGAGCGCAGGCTATGCAGTCCTTACCCGATAAAATCGATGCAATCGTCGCGTCAAGGTTCAAAATGTCAGCTCCACGAATCAACAGTAGTTTTGGTGAACGAGGGTGTTCGGTAGCGGTAACGAGTTGAGAAGCTGCGAGATAGTAATCGAAGAAAATGATAGGCCAGGAGGTCAGGATGTAAACACTATCTTTAGCCGAAGTCACGTGGGCCTGGCGAGGTTCCAAGTCTATTTGGCCTAGAAGATGGGGGATGATAACTTCGAAATAATCGAACTTCGCTTGGTTCACTCCAGTCAGCTTCTAGTAACACTCAAATGTTTCATTGTTCTTAAAGAGAGTCCAACGACGTTCAGCAGATCTTACTGACATCACATGACCTGAACCGGCGCTAGCATGAAACTGAAAACCGAGCTTACATCTGAATCGATATTTCTTCAGGAGAGGAAGTAAGATTATGTAGAATGGCAAGATATGTGCCCCTTCTCGTCAATCTAAGACTCGGATCCGTTTCCTGACCGGGGAAGAAATTTAAATATGGAAGTGAAAGGTGATAAGTCGACAACAAGAAGTCAGAAACAGGAATCTTTCAGAATGTTGTTCCTCTCAGTCATGCAAATTTGTGTATTGTTTCGATGACTCTGCCAGATAGATCTGGTGATAAGTTTAGCTTGAAATGAAATTGCTAGAATTCCCCAAACTCTTCACAGGTGACGAGATTGTCCAGCCTCGCTATAGCAAACCTTGGGAAAAGATGTGCATAAAGGATGATAGAAGTTTCATATGCTAAATCCAATGCGCGCTCGCTCGCCGAAGCTGAAATATCCATAACCAATCACAATACAATGCTGTACTATGTCTACATCTAGGCAGCCGTAATTTCGTTCACCCTATCATATCATAGCTCATCAATTCATAAAGTTCTCCTTCACTGACAATCAAAGAAATTCGTTCGCGTGCTTCATCACCTGTGCCTCTTCAACACCTGATCGCTCCTTCCAGCACATCACCTTTACCACTTCCCTTAGGAAAATCGAGTTGAGAACGTTTTCTTCCCCTTCCGTGTTCTAAAATTTTGTGGTGGTGGCATCCAGGTACCATCTTCGATATCCAGTTCATCATTTTTCTTGTCTGTCTCCTCCTCTTCCTCACCTGCAAGCTGGACCTGCTTCAGCGGACTTTCTCTGCCCACAAAAACGCCAGTTGGGGGACTCTTCTCCTTCCTGTCCCGCCCGCGGCTCATGATGGGCTGCGCAGCTACTGGTGCAAGGATAGTTGCTGGTGGCGATGGAGAATTTCTCTCCGTCGTCACTGGCGTTGGGAGATTCGTTTTCCTCTCGTCTCGGCTGCTAGCAGCGGTAGAATTTCCATTCCTCGTTGTCGCTATCATGCTGTCCATCATAGTATTTTGGTTCATAGACGCGATTTTTGGTTCATCGGGAGGTGGTGACTTGACGTCCTCTCTTCCAACGGGCAGTTTCTTGTACGAAGGCGTTCGAGTCAATCTCTTGTCTTGTGCTGTGATTTTCGAAACCTCTCTCGATGCTGGCCCTGTAGCTTCTTCTCGGAATGTTGGACTGGTTGGCGTCGAAGGAGTAGAAATTGGCTTTCTGATTGGCATTATAGCTGCTGCCGTCGAGTATTCATGCTGTCCGTTCTGTCCATTTCGCTCATTCTGCTCGTTCAGTCCATTCTGTTGTTTTCGTTCATCCTGTTCAACCAAGTCATTCGGTACACTGTGTTCATTGTGTCCATTTTGTGTAGTCTGTCCACTAGTTTCGTTGCGGTCATTCGAGCCCTTGCGTCTAGTCGACCCATTTCTTCCGTTCGAGTCACTGTGGTCATTTTTTCCATTACGGCCGTGGAGTCCATTTCGTCTGTCCAGATCTTCTCTTACATCTTGCTCTTGTCGTCCATTTTGTGACGCCCGCCCATTCTGCTCAGTCTGAGCATGTTGTCCACTTTGCCTTGACTGAGGAATTGAGATCATACTGGACTTGGAGACCACGATTTCGTGGACACTGTTCCTTTGCGAAGATTTTACTTGTGCGTCTCTCTGACCATACCCGTTTGTATTCTGTCTTTGCTGAGCAGGTGTAGCTACTGACTTGACGGAATGGTCATCATAGCTATTCCGGGAAAATGGTTGCGAATGATTCTGCTGCTGGAAGGAACTATTTGAATTCTGACTCTCCTGAAATTGAGCCATTGACACAGATTTCGCGATCGATAAGTCCTGCATACTGCTCCGGGGCGATTGCTGTGCTTGATTCTCCTGGTGGGCAAATCCACTTGAATGTTGAGATTTGGGGATTGCTTTCACTTCATGCTCTGGCTCGCTGGTGAGATTCTGGCTTGGCCAGTCAAATAAGGATGGCGATGTGCGTCTTTCCGTAGCCGGAGCTTGGGGCTGTGACTTTTCTCGTTGTTCTATCGGGCTTGGTGGGCTCCGTCCTCGTGTTGACTCAGATCCATGAGACGTTTGTTGTCGCTGACTTACAGGTCTGATTTCATGTTGGTATGGCAGACAGTTCCGAGCTTCGAACTGTGGACCTTCTTGTTGTTGCCCTTTCAAGCTCGGTGGGCTTCGTCTGTGTGCAATTTCTCTTTTCTGCGTTGTTTGTTGTCGCTGAGTTTCGAGTCTACCCTCATGCTGGTGGGGTCGATGGTCGAGACCGGAACGCAGTTGCTGTGAGTTTTCGGCTCTTTGTTGCTCGTGCACAGATTGTTTCTCATCTTTCGAGTTGCTCGTCATTGGAGAAGATTGAAGTTGTACTGGATAGGCTGGTGCTCGCAGCTCTTCTGTCATTGGCTCATTAATCTGCGTGGGCTTCACTACAGCAACTCTTTCGCCATATGCTTGAGAATGTGGTTTGATGCCATTGATTCCTTTCTCCGAATCCCCCTTCGCTGCTATTTCGACAACTGGAGGTGGCGGGATGTATTCCTCACTGTTGCCGTTAGTAATAAAATCCACTACTTACAAAGTTAGAATTACCTCTTTTTCGCGAAATCAAAAAGTCTTAGCCCGTCCAGCGACTCCTCAACTTCTTTCAACTTCTCTTCAATCACGTCCTCCAATCCATGAGAATTACCAGCTGGTCCGTGGGAATTCCACTTCCGACTGTTCGTCTTGTTGCAAACATCAAGGATCTTGATACCTCGAATCGCCTTTGCCAGGCCGCGATACTTCCTACCAGGAAATGGTGCTTCCGGTCTAGGCCATATGCCAATCTTGCGTGAACTCTTTAGCAGAGAACCTAGGACCATTGAATCACATGCATATCGAAGTTCGTGGTCGATTGCTGCGTCACACAAAGAGGAGCCCTCCATGTACTTATCAATGAGAGCATGTATCGCAGATAAGGCGTTTTCCATGGCAGTTAATCGTGCCTGTTTAATAGCGTCTGGGAATTTATTTGTTAGCCGGCGATTTTTGATAAGATCCAGCGATGTTTGACTTACCGACGATTCCAAGTGGGATCATTATACCCTCAGTGTTCGCCACATCCTCCTCGAATGTTTCATCCGCTTCTCTCTGTGCTAACCTCGTCATGTCCCTGAACTCCGTCTCGCGATCGAATACCCAAAACACAAATAACAGTCTCAAAACATCCTTAGTATATGCTTGTGGCAACCCTTCCCGTTGCAAATGATCAATCCAAGTATCCGAGAAAAATTCTACCGTTTCCAACATGCCATACTTGCTCACCAGAACAGCCAGCTTACTAAGAACTTCCAAGCTGACGTTTCTAGGAACTTTTCGACTAGCTCCATGGATTATGGTAAGCAAAATAGTCATACTCTCCAGGTCCTCATCCAGCATTGAGATTTCCACATGGCCTGTCGCTCGCAAAGCCTTCGCCTCTTCAAAGTCTCCACTGAGGACGGTCTCGAAGTACCGAGAGGCTAGCATCAAATGTCGACTAGAAACAATGCAGTGGACTTCATGACTCGAAATAAGAACTTTCTCGGTCTTCACCGCTGGTTTGGGTTCGGTCTCCTCCACGGCCCTATCAACATTTATTTTCGCAGCTTGCCTCTTCAAAGCCGCCCAAAAAGACGCTGGAGGACTCGCAGACCGGTCCCTTTCATCCGAACCGCGTTTCGCCCGTGGTGGAGGGGGATAGGATGGTCCATTCTCAGATCCTGGCGCATCTGGCGCATAAAAAAGGGTATCGTCGTCGTCCAGTAGATCTTCCGGTCCGATACCTAGGGCTGCCTCAATCTCTGCGTCTTCGTCCAAAACAGGTTCCTCTACCGCAGAGGATTTATTATCCGATCTCGAAACACCAACTTCCTGATATACATGTCGAATGAGAGTGAGGGTAACATCGCCATTCGGCATGAAATTTAAAATCTCGGGCGCCATCTCCAACCTCGATCAGAAAATCGTCGCCGACCGGCAAGGGAACTCGATTCGCATTCTACGCAAATATCAGCACTTTCACGTCTCAGGCACTTTTGAGTCTCTGAGTACTAACCGCTAGGACTTCGAAGATACATAATATGCTAATATTGAAGGCAAAAGCGAAAGGAAGAAGATAACAGGAGAGGAAGAATGTGCCAGCAAGGAGATTTTTGAACCAAATGATTCATCCGTGCGATCCAGGATTATTTTTCTTAGACGAAAGGAACGAAAGGAACGAGAGAAGAAGAAGCGTAGCCTGAAATGCTTGCACGCATGCATGAACTGCATACGAGGCGTGGTGAGCTGGCGAGACAAGACCAATAGGGCTGCGATAGGGGTGGGCATTCGCTGTAAGTGCAGCAGATCTAGCTGCTTCGGGCTGTATTTAAAGGCGCATTGGGTAGCCTTGCATATGAGAGGACTCGGCACACCAACCTCCCCAGCCGCCGAATCGGTGACGGAAACGCAACACTGCGACAACAGTAAGGAGGCATTTGATTTCTTCAGCCTCGTTTGAATATGTTTGAGCGTTTGCGGTGAGCTTGGAGATCCTTATTTGCTACTATATATGGAGGTTGGCAGAAGTGGGGTTGCATAAGTACGAAGGGACCCTGCTGTGTCATTGTCACGGTCGTGTACTGTACAGCTCGCACTGACGAAGTTACCAAGCGACACTAGTGGTGGAAATCCAACCTTGAAGAAAGGCTCCAGGGTTTTACAAAAAAAAGTTTGTATGATGAGCATGTAATAAGAGTTGGAGCTACATAATGCGTGAACAACACGTCCTCCTCACGTTCTTTAAATCATCATTCAAGGAGTTTGCGGCGACCAACTACAACACCGACTCTTCTGTACCGAACAGAAATTGGAAACAAATTCAGTTTCTCCAGATCTAGATAATAAATAGAGGTATGAAGAAGCACATCAATGCAAACTGCAGACTATTGTCATAGTCTTCTTAATACCTCGTTCTTATGACCCCAACACGAAAAGTCGGGTGAACACAGCTCAAAACTATCAATCTTCAATTTTACAGAGATGCGCAAGTTCATCGACTTGAGCGCCTATATACATATTCAATGGGCAGGATCGAGTTGGTACACCTGGGAAAATACAGGATACTTATTTCCCTTCCTCTAGCCTTTGTTTTCAATGCTCTGCAGCCTTAGCTCACAATTCGTATATTGATCATTTTATAGACTCCTACGGAGCCATTTTCCTGGCATCATCATCACAGTTTTGGCTCCTCCTTTCCCCCAAAGAACTCCAAAGCAGCAACAACAAGAGTGTCCACGCCCGTTCTCAATGTAGGTTGTATGACTGGGCTAAATCCACTTGAGTGATTCATCGGGATATCACTTAATCTTCCCTGCCTGACCTTCTCATCCCACAACACCGAATCAACACCACCCCAGTGCCAAAAAATACACGGAACGCCCTTCACACTCGCCAAAATCGAGAAATCCTCCGCGATAGTCGTAACCTGTACTTCCGGCTCAAAACTGTCCTCCCCAAAGAATTCCCCAAACGCTACTTTCACACGCGACGACATCGCCTCATCGTTAACAGTTTTCGGCAACTCCCTCGTCCTCTCAATCTTCGGCTCCTTGACACACCCACTAGCCACACACTCCGCCTTCACCACTCTCTCAACACTTTCCAAAAGCCTTGCCCTCACACTCTCCTTGGTACTCCTAAAATCAACCCCAAGGACCGCCTCATCCGAAATAATATTCTCCGTCTTCCCCACCCTCACACTCCCGACCGTCAAAACAGCAACATCGTTATAATCCACCTCCCTACTAACCACACTCTGCAACCTCACAACGACATGGGCAGCCAGGACCGCCGGATCGATAGTTCTATGAGGCTGACTCCCATGCCCTCCTTTACCATACAGCGTAATTTTCAAACTATCAGCACCCGCCATGATGGTCCCGCTTCGCAAGCCCACGCTCCCGGCGCGCATAGCCATGACATGCTGTCCCAGCACATAATCCGGCACCGGGATCTTCTCATACAACCCATCATCGACCATAGCTCTGGCGCCCGATCCTCGTTCTTCCGCTGGCTGGAACAGGATGATCAACGTCCCGCTCCACTGATCTCGAGCTTTCACGAGCACTTCGGCCGCGGCGAGCAAGCAGGTCATGTGCATGTCGTGTCCACAGGCATGCATGACTGGCGTTTCTAGACCGTCGGCTCCGAGGGCTGTGATGGTGCTGGCGTATGCGAGATTGGTGCTTTCGAGGACCGGGAGAGCGTCCATGTCGGCTCGTAACAGAATTGTTTTGCCGGGGCCGTTGGGGAAGACGCCTGCTAGGCCGTAGCCGCCTATTTTGGTGTGGATGGTGAAGACGCCGAGGGAGGAGAGGTGGGAGGCACATTTTTGAGATGTGTTGATCTCGGCGTTGGAGAGTTCGGGAGTGGCGTGGAAGTGTTTGTAAAGAGCCTCATAGGGTGTGAGGTCTATCGAGTTGGAGGTGCTGCAGTGGGGAGACATTTTATGGGAGGGATTTGCTCAAAATGACTTGTTACCTCAAATTTCATGAAGCGAGAGCTTATATCTCAAGTATCGGATGAGCAATTTGTAAGAAAGGAGGAGGTTGCGAGAAGCGTCGTTCAAGAGTCATCCCCTCTTGATATTAGATCGATTCCCCACTTTTGAGCAATCCACCAATCATCCCGCCCTGGCTCTCGATCATCAATTGCAGCCTAAACAAGATGATTGTTTACTTTTGATTCGCTTAGATAAGTAGTTGAAGCTCTAAAATACCTCGAAACATACTCCATCTCATACATCCTCCTGGTCACTCTATGAATATACAGCTTTGTTTTCGACTTGTTCCATACTATCACAGATCCCATTTCGAGCTTCGAGCGGCTGACCCGATCCTCTACCCGTCCCTTCTCATCCTATTTCCTCACGTCTGGGGGCGGCCAGAGCGAGAATGTGCCAGTACGGTGCGCTCGACATCATCGTAGACCTTTTACGTCAAATCTTTTCTATGACCCAGACACAGAGCAACATATGATCCTATGAAATAATGCAGAGCTGATGAGGTTCAGATGAATGATAACTACCAGGCAAACAGAGAGGCGATCGAATCAAGCTTTCATTTCTACACGCGCGACCACTGTCCTTCTATGTACTGACGTAGCTGTAAACCCCATAACGCCATTCAGATGCACAAGACACGCAGCCACGCCGGATCGCTCGGTCCAGTCATTCATAACGTCGTTCGATATCATCACCACTCCGCTCTCTTCTCGCATTTCGGAACACATACGCATTGCATTGCGCCTATTTTCCATGTCTCTTCGGAGTATGTACGACACTTCCACTTATCATATATGCACATTCGTATTCTCCACTCCATCTATCGTTCCCTCTGCACAATGTCCCATTCGTACTACGATTCATATTAGCGTTTCTTCAATCAACATCCAGCCGAACGGAGTACTCACAACTCTCCCTTCCTCATCCCCGGTATACACACACTGAGCCATCGGCTTCACACAAGTAATGGCCACGTCCTCCCTTCCACCCAAGCTCGTCCTCCCTCTTCCCCTCACGCTTCCCTTCCTAGCCGCCCCTCCAGGAACACTCAAACTGCCCACCGCCGTCTCACCCCTCTTACCCCTCGTGTCACCATGTTCCAATTTCTTCACAAGATCTAACTGCCACTTCCCAACCCTCGAAATGCCTTTGCGCCAAATATTAACTATCCCACCTCTCTGTCCCGTAAAACAGAGAGAATGTTCCACCCACTCATTTGCCGTACCTTCATACCATGCACAGGAGGCTATATAGTCATCATGTGCATCGCAGACATTTTGCTCGAGCAAGAATTCACCGTTGAGAGTATAGAGCGTGATTTTCTGGCCGCGACAAAGCATGATATCGCCCGTGACGTCGTTGATACGCGCGCATTCCACGGACCCACGACTATTCGGTAATTTACGCACGAATTCAAGACGGTTGAGATCCCAGAGGATGACAGTGCCATCTTGAGAAGCCGACAGGAGGGTAGAGAACGATTTCGAGACTGCGAGGACGGTGACTGGTGTTTTGTGACCGAAGAGGGAAGAGCGTGGTGTTAGGTCGACTGGCTTAGATGGGGAGGTTATGACTGTGTGAGCGGAGATCACGCAGTCTTCGCTGGCGGTGATGAGGAGTTGAGAGGAGGCGAAGATACAGGTGGAGATTTGGCCGACGTGGAGGTTCTCGAAGAGTCCGGCAGATTTGCGGCTGCTGTCGTTGAATTGGAAACGGATGCTGTTATCTGCGAAGCCCCATTCGACGAACTTGTCGTAGTGAGGTGCGAGATTGAGACGAAATGCTGTGGCGCAGAGCAGACGGTCGAGCTTGGCAGAGTAGATCAGGTTGGCGACTCTTTCCTGAGATTCGAGAAGAGGAAATGGGAGACGAGTCAGTACTCCAGCGGACGTATCAAGACGTCTGGCTTTATTGCGTGTATCCTCGCGCGATTGGTGAGGCTTCGAGAAGACTTGGTGTGGAGTCTGTCCGAAATTGTGAATGATACCGATTGTTGCAACACGTTCAATTGGATCTACTATGTTATCAAGATCTTTAGCACCGTGATACGAGAGATGATGGAAAACATTAACACTATCGATCGCGGCCTCTCCACGCTGTTTGCAGCCGAAGATGAGGTCAATCCACTGATGCAAGTACTTGCTGACATATGGACTTTCCAAAGCCTCGCGATGTTTAGCGATGAATATCTTTGGATCTCCTTTGGCCCACGGTGGCAATTGAACGGTGTCGATACC
>JACBAH010007388.1:0-28861 GCA_014282315.1 Neospermospora avenae | reverse complement strand
GCCAAATATTTCTGCTAGGGCTCTATACTTTACTATCTAAAGTTAGAAGCTGGAATAGTTCGACTAAATAGAGTTTGTTGAAGCTTTCAATGGGTTAATTTCGAATTATACTTCACAAATCCATATACTGCTGTCAATTAAGATTGGAAAAGAGTCTATTCGCTAACATTCTATTCCATCTAACTATTCTACCACCTTGTCTTGCAGAAACTTGGATCTCCCAACAACAAGCAGAGAAAGTGCCGCAATTGATGTACTTCCCATAACGTCAAATACCGTAACTTCTGCGCCCAATTCCTTTGAGAACCAAGTCCTTAACTCGACAGCCACTAGAGAATCCACATCGTAGGAGTGCAGTGGCATGGTATAGTCAATATCTTCCAACTGCATCGTGAGGGCATTGCACAGTTTGTTTACAAGCGCATCGATAATGATCTGGGCAGCAGCATCTTGATTTTCAGCTGCTAAGAGCAACGCGTTGTAGTTCACGGTCTCTCGGATACCTGTCTGGCCATCGTAGCTGCCGCTCTGGATCTGGTACATGTGGCAAAAAAGTGGATCACTCATCCAAGCTGGCTCACCTATGCCTTTCATGCGAAGCGTTTCCGAGGTTTCTATTCCCATGGCAATTTGAGACTCCAGCTGGCTAGCAATTTGCAGATTGGGGTCGCAGAAGTAATTGAGTAAAGCGTGGAACTCTTCCTCGCGGATGGCGTTGAAGCCTGATTGTCGAAGATTGGTCATCACTGCCTTGCTATCTGGACTTTCGGCAGCAAAGCCTACAGACAGAATCATGCCCAAGTCCAGACACGTAGCTCTCTGTCCTTTGGCAACTCGATGACGTGCTAGAGCATCTTCGAACGTGTTTCCAGCTGCATAGTTTGCTTGTCCACGGTTCCCAGTAATTCCAGATGCAGAGGAGAGAAGAATGAAGAAGTCCAAATTGTCTGGCAGAAGTGTATGGAGGTTCCATGATCCTTTGACCTTGGGATCGAGTGCAGTTTTGAGATCTTCTTGCGTCATGTTGTCAAATACCGCATCCTATCATCAGGGTAAGCAAGACCATATATTATTGACCGCTGGAGCTTACCTTCAACACCATAGACCCTTGGATACATCCTTTGATAGGAGGCACTCTCGTTGCGCAATCTTCGAGTACAGCTGCGAGCCTGGCGGTGTCACTGACATCACATGCCGGTGTAAGAACTTTCATATCCTTTCCGCTCCGTTCAGCGATTAGATCATTTGCGTCCTTGCTTCTTGGCCCGAAACGTGAAAGCAGAATCAAGTTCTTCGCCCCACGACTGACCATCCATCGGGCCATACTTCTTCCTAGGCCTCCAAGACCACCTGCTACGAGATAGGTGGCGCTGGATTCAAGGTCATAAGTTGGCTTTTGACTTGGTGTTGCCTATCAGATGAAGATTAATTACCAAACGTCAACACACAACACAGCCCTTTCAAACTCACCATAACAACGTCGTCCTCCCGAGGTTCTAAGACAATCTTCCCGATGTGTTTTCCACTTTACATGAAACGGAAAGCTTCCTGGAGCTGATTGTATGAGTAGACATGCAAGGACTTGCATTCGGAAACACTTTTCTCCTCCACAAGTTTCATGACACCGGCTATGATACTTGCTAGAAGCTTTGTATTGGTCTTTGCGATGAGAACAAGGTCGAGTGATGCGAACATGACATTCCTTTTGAATGGATGCATGGAAAGATTGGCTGCAGAATAGATGTCGACTTTTCCAATCTCGATGAATCGTCCAAACGGTGCTATGCAGTCTCAGATTGCTCTTAATACCTCCCCAGATGTCGAATTCAAGATGACATCTACTCCACGGTTCTTGGTCATTCTCTTATTCCAGCAACGAACGACATGTCGCGACTCGAGAAGATATGATCATGAGGAATGCCATATGTATCGAACAAAAGGTCGCGTTTGCTTAGAGAACCTACCGTCACAAAGATTTCAGCCCCAACAAGCTTGGCCAGCTGAATTGCGGCTTGTCCAACTCCACCAGCACCCCAGTGAATGAGTACTGACTCTCCTTGCTGCAAATTTGCGAGACGGTAGAGACCATAGTATGCCGTGGCATAAACAACAGGCAGCGATGCAGCCACGGCAAAAGAAAGGTCGTCGGGAATCTTCACTACTGCATCTTCAGAGCCGCGAGCAAAAGTCTTGAAGGATCCCAAGAAAAGAGCGCAAACTCGGTCGCCAACGTTGAATTTGACTCCGGGCCCAATTCTTGAGACAATACCTGCACACTCGACACCAAGAAAATCGCCTTGGACTTGGCCAAGAGCCACCATGATATCGAGGAAGTTCAATCCAGTGGCTCTTACTTCAATCTCGACCTCGCCCCTCACAAGTGGCAAATCATAAACAAGATCATTGCTGAACTGGAGTGAGTCAAGTAGTCCAGGGGAGCCTATGCCTAAAGTCAAAGGCCTGATTGGAGTTTGGTTGAAAAGGTAGGGCCTGGCAACTCCTGTGGATAATTGGTCTTTCAGAATTTTGTTCAGATAGTTGGCTTCGACGACACGGCCAATATCGAGCACCCCATCTGCTTCAACACACGCTCTTTCCGTTGCGCGTGGTTCTTTCGAAACCGGAGTTTTTACAAAGACCCTGATGATAGTATCGGCAATTCTCGGGAGATTCTCCAAAGTCTCGATGGAAAGAGTCACGAATTTCAGGTTTGGGCTCTCGGAGCGCATGCATCTCGCGAAGCCGGTAACAATTTCTGCCCAAGGATTCATCTCAGTAGGCCCCTCATTGCATCCGAGCCAGAAAAGACCTTCGGTTGTTGAAATGATGCGCTTCAGGTTGTTGTAGTCGCGGGCGCTGATGTCAGAGAACACGGAACGCTCGAGTTCGGGCAGAAAGATGCAGGCTGTACTCTCCAGCTTGGCTGTATCAATTTCTGCAGGGCTTACAACAAGACATAAGGAGGAGCCAAGGCAAAGAATCCTGGTTCTTATTTCAGCGGCAAGGGATTGTTGTGAAGTCGATTCTGGATCTGCCACCACAAGTGTGTTCTGTGACAGAGTTGGAGGCGAAGGCAGTCCTTCAACGGCTGTTGATATCATGACACCAACCAAATGATCGCGAGGATCAGAGAAGTCTTTAATAGATATTGAGATACCATCGAAACCCGGCTTCTCGTAAGACCACCTCCCAATCTTCTTGAGACATCAGTAGGCCCCATGTACGATTCTCCTCAATCCCAAGCCACCAACCGGGAAAGATACCGAATAGAAATCCCGGACGGACGACTTCTGGGTTTGTCATCTCAAAAAGAATCAGCTTCCCAACGGGCTTCAACAGTTTTCGCGCGTTGGTCAAAGTCACTTTGAGGTCTCTTGTTGCATGAATGACGTTGGAGGCAACAACCAAGTCGTATGATCCTACGTCAAAACCTTGCTCAACGACATCTCGCTCAGCGTCCAGGACTCTGAAAGCCATACGATCAGACGCGAAGCTGAATAAGTCCTTTGCCTTCTCGAAAAACCCTGCCGAGATATCTGTGAAGTCAAAGTGGGAGAATCTTGGTGTGGTTGATTCAGAAACGCCGACGTGCCCTTGGCTGGTCAACATCTTGATTATTGGCAAAGACGCTCCTCCAGTTCCAGCACCAATCTCCAAGATTCGAAGGGCTGGGTTCTTGTGCGCAAGAGCATCGATGTAGACATTCATCTTTTCATAGCCTATTTCCGCTCCAATACCTGCTCGATAGACGTTCTCTACGAGATTGTTGTTGAAAAGAAGCTCAAGCACATCAATTCCACCTTGCAAAATCTGGGGAAGATTTGCCCCAACGGCGACCACCAACTTTCCGTCGGGGTGCGCGTCTTCCAGGCGTTTGAGCAGAGTGTCGACATAAAGCTGATCTTTGACAAGCGATCTCCATTCCGGACGCCCGTGCAAGAGGCTGCCGCTGTCATTTCTACCGAGCTGATGCTTAGATACTGCACATATTTCTGATGGTGAGGTGCAAATGTTGCGACCTTTTCATCCATGAATAGATCAATGTGCTTAGCCATGAACATGTAGCATGCAAATTCAAAGTCTTCGATTTCTTGAGAGGGAGGCACATCAGGGGCAGAATTCGTGGCTTTTATGACAAGGTCAGCTTGTGTCTGATCCAGCAGGCTTGTATCGGGTTTCCAATCGATGTTGAAGCATAGTTGTCTGCGTGTTGGCTCGTTAGATCCGTTCTCCCCGCTGACAGCTGTCGATTGAAACCCTTCTTCTATGATAGCCAGAGGAGCTCCGGTATCAAAGTCAGAAGCTGTGACGGTGGCTTCAGCTTGGCGAAAGCCTAGGTACCCTGCTGTCGCGTGCAAATTTATCTGTGCTGGATGGGAAGATAAGTCGTTTGAGACCCACATGTTGTTGACTTTGGTTGGAATCATCACTGATCTCATCTCTCTGCCGCCTTTAGTGAGAGCCGCCATTGTGATTTGCAGCATGGCGTCAAGTGTAGTAGGATGGATGACATGATCCTGGACATGATTTTTAGGCATCTTACTTCCAATGTTCTGCGTCTTCAGAACAGCCAAAGCTTTGCCGGTCTTGCTGTACTGAACATCTTGCAGACATTGAAACGACTGTCCGAAATCTAGGCCCACTGTAGAGAAGTATTCATACATTTGCTTCGGATCTATTGAAACCTCACAGGCAACTTTAGCGTCGGCGAAATCTTCTTGGGTTGCTTGGAGTAGCATGCGTCCCTCTAGCCCATCATCAACTGGGGTGACACTCGTCTTGTAGTCGACCCTGATCAGGCCCCGACAGTGCTCTCTCCATTCTTCATTTTGATAACTCGACAAACGGAATTCACTCCAAGAAGATGCTGTGCTTGAAGTACTATCTCTCGATGGGCGAAGATAGAAATGAGTTTCCACCCCTTCGGCGGAAGATGGTACCATCAAAGCATTATGGAAGCTTACATCCTTAAATCGATAGCCGGTGATGGTCCTCGTAGATTCCGCGAGTTGTAACTGTGCTTCAATGGCCATCACCATCATGCCTGCACCGGGATATAGTATAGTGCCGGTGATTCGATGGTCTTGGATCCAAGGACTTTCGTTAAGCCGGAAAAAGTTTCTCCAAACAGCTTCGGCAGGATCAAAATCAGGGACTGGAGCTCCTAGGAGTTCCAGACGGGGATGCTTTCTGAATCTGAAACTTTTGCTCAAGCGGCTTTCACTCCAATGTGAAACTTCATGATTGAAAGGGTACGCAGGCAGAACTGTAAGGAGGGATGGTGCAGCGACCGCGTTGTGGCCATTGATCTCAGAGAGATTGACGTTAAATCCGGAACAATGCAACCATCCAGCAGCACTAAGAGAGGAAATGATCGCTGAAGTTTTTCTCTTCAGCACGGATGCATAGACAACTTTGTTTCCGTCAGCGGCAGCAATTTCTCTTATGGGTCTTTGTAAAGCTGAATGGGGGCCAATCTCAAGAATATGATTGATAGGAACAGTGGCGGTAGTAGGTGCGCCCAGCTTTGCTCTAGCCTTTTTCGTGCTGCACATTGAAGATAAAGCTTCAGAGAATCGAACAGGAGAAACCAGATTTCGTACCCAGTATCCCCCTTCTGCGAGGTCTACTGGCTGGGTCAGTCGACCAGTTATGGAAGAATAAAAGCGTGTTGCAGAAACAGGAGGTTTAGGAGGCGAAATGTCGCCAATCACCCTTAAGTACTCTTCAGCAATGTCTTCATGTATCTTGAATGATATGCGTTTGAAACTTTCAGAGTTCTGGCGAAAATGCCTTCCGCATCCAAAAGCTTCTGAACAGCATCGACCTTCTGTCTCGAGCCACTCAATGTCACATTCTTTGGGCTGTTGAAACATGCGATCGAGATACTTCCAGGTGCCTGGAGAATATCCGGAGAATCAAAGTACTCCGTGATAGCCTCCGGTGATAATGCCACGGAAAGCATTGCTCCACTATTCAGCTCGGACTTGGCCAGCATACCCGAAAGACTTCCTCTGTAGAAAGCGATTTTCCACGCAGACTCTCTGCTGAGTGCTCCTACAGCAAAGGCTGCGGCGGCCTCGCCGGAGGAGTGGCCTACAACAGCATCGGCATGGACTCCCCAGCTCTTTAATAGCTGAACTAAGGAAATCTGCAGGGCTGTACGATGGGGTTGACTGAATTCAGGCTCATTGATCTGTGACGAAGTTTCGTCTTTGAGCAACTCATCTAATACCAATCAGAAAATCTAACATTACTGGGCTCGACATACGAATACTGACCTATTAGAGACCATGAACAGCCAAGACTCTTCAAATACATATCCGCATCCTTCATTTGCTGCTCAAATACTGGGTACGCCAATAGCTCGTTTCCCATTTCTGGCCATTGTGCACCCTGACCAGTGAAGAGAAGCCCAAGCTTGATAGTCTTACTTGACCTGACAAACTTGGGCAAGCCAGATTGGAGAGATGTAGTCAGTGAAGATAGCGAATCGGCAATCGCGAATGACTTCCACGGCCATGAAGTTCTCTTCTCAGACAGAGTGTATGCCAAATCATCCAGAAAGCCGGACTTGTTCTCGATTTTGGCGAGCTGGTTGTCCACGAGATACTCGCTGTAGACGTTCGAGAGACGCTTGAGACCAGCTTCATCTGTAGCAGACATACGAAAATTCGCTGTGCTTCTTTGCCTGTATTCGATTCAGAATACTCATCAACTTTTCCATCAGTGTGTCCATCAGTGTGTCCGTTGGTGTGTCCGTTAGTATCTCCATTGATATGACCATTAGTATGACCATTAGTACGTCCATCTATGTGTCCCTCGACATGTTCGTTATCATGTCGGGTCACAGACGGCGCTTCAATCGTGCGATGATTTCCTTTGAGGCCGTTCTTTCGTAGGTAATGCAACGCATCGTCGAGGACGACATGAGCATTGCTTCCACGTATCCAAACGCGTTAACAGAAACGCGTCGGAGACCAGCGGGGAAGACTCTTGCTTCAATGGGGAACCTCAGGTTCCAATCTGTTGAGATATTGGGGTTCTGCTTTTCAAACCACGTATTTGGTGTGATGACTCCTTTCTCGAGGACCAGAACTGCCTTGACTAAAGTTGCAATTCCTGCTGCTCCCTCCAAGTGTCCGATGTTGCTCTTGAGAGCGCCAATGTAGAGTGGATCACTCTGAGATCAGTATTCGCCAAAAACACCATTGATTGCAGCGGCCTCGATGGGGTCACCAACAGGAGTACCAGTGCCTGTAGTCCAAACATAATCAGTAAGAATCGATTGCCATTTTGGGGACTTTGCAGACATTCAACACTTGAGCAGAATAACGCTTGACAACTTCCTCATGTGGACTTACCATGAGCCTCAAAGTACCTTGCTAATCCCAGTCCAATACCACCAGAAGCGTATGCTGATCGGATCAGCTCCATTTGTGCGGACTGAGTCGGTTGAGTGATTCCTGGAGATTTTCCGTCTTGATTCGAGGCAGAACCTCTGATCACAGCTCGTATAGTATCTCCATCTCGAACTGCATTTTTGAGCCGTTTCAAGACTAATGTACAAATTCTTTGTATTTGCATGCCTTGCTCGTCCAAAGGTAGAGCAAGAGGTAATTTATATACATAAAGAGAGGTTTCTAGAACCCTCGATACATTAGAAATCAAGCTCTATTCTAGAGCCTTCGATCTCACGTGATTGGATCACATGAAATCTAACAACTAATATTCCAAAGCCCTCCCCACGGGAGTATCCATTAGCTCTGTGGTCAAAGCTGTAACACTTGCCATCAGGCGACAGGAAACCGAGATTACTCAGAGGCACAACTGTATCTGGGTTGTAGAACAAGTTGCAACCACCCACTAGAGCCTGAAGAACGTCAGTACCTTGAAACTGGGAAGTTCTATCTGGAAATGGAAATTACCATTGAAGACTCGCCGCTTCGCAAACTGGAGCAAGCTAGATGACAAGCGTTAAGACTGCTGGAACATGCAGTATCGAGTGTCAAACTAGGCCCATTGAAGTCATAAAACCAACTGAGACGATTAGACAACATGGCAGTACCAGTTCCTGTCGCGATATATTTGAGATTCATTTCGGGATTTCTTGCTATCATTGTCTCATAATCGCGAGTAAAGCAACCCACGTACACGGCTGTCTTTGAGCCAAGAGCATCGTGGAATGGAATTCCGGCTTCACACGGAAAGCGTTAGCGCTGTTCAATTTCCACAAAAGTTGGGACATATGTATTACCATTCTCTATTGCCTTGTACACTGATTCGAGAAGACCTCGTTGTTGAGGATCCATGCAAGCAGCCTCTGCTGGCGTGATCGAGAAGAAGGGAGCATCAAATTTGGTGATGTCTTCCTTAATGAAATGGGCTTTTGTCACGTTCAACTAAAGCGAGTATCAGCTATCAGTAGCGTCAAGTAGCAATGAACACTTACTGTTCCTGGTCTCTCTTGATCCGGGTGGTAGAAAGAGTCTAAGTTGTATCGATCTTTTGGAATATCCACCAGTGCAGATTTCCCCTGCTGCAACATTTCAAAGAACGCTTCGGCACTTAACAGCTTCCCCAGGAAACTTCATGTCCATTCCAATGATTGCAACTGGTTCTTGGATGGCATAGTTAGCGTGTGCCTCTGCCGTAGCAGTGGCAGTTGGTAGGGATCCCATGATGAGTGATAAAGATGTATGATGTATCGCATAAAGGAAAAAATAATTGTGGAAGCTAATTCAAGAAGCTTCGCTGTCTCAGGCTTAAGACTTGCTTTCTTCTTATACTTTGAATCCACTAATGTTTAGTTGAAGGTGATGTTGTGCTTCTTATAAATATCACCTGGAAAAAAACGAGTTAACAAAAAATGATATTATTCCACTACTTCGGCAGGTGCAAGGAGCCTATCTCCGCACTTGGGAGGATCGTATCACTCTGATACTACTGGTAGTATGGAGGATATGAGGTACGACTGTCATGGCAACTTTCTGACCAGGTATTCACTTCGTTACTAAAAGATCTGAGGCACCATACCCAGCTTGCTCTTCGCCGCTTTTAAGCTCACGTAAATGATACAAAAGATTATTGTTTAAATCAAGCGCTAGTATTTTAAATTTACACAGCTCCAATACTTTTTCAAAAATCTGTAGACACTGTTTGAATCCTTATTCCAAATTCGAGCCAACTGATCTTACCGCCTTGAAAGGACGCAAGCTAAATATGAATCATGAAAATCAGAGATATCACTCGCTCCTTAGAGTGGCCAGAGGTTAAGCCTTCATTCTCAGGTCCTACTAACCCCATATCGCACTATCGGCAGATGCAAATGAGTAAACTCAAGGGTAATATCCGGCTTCACTAGCTAAATGTGCCGTCCAGCCGTTCCTTGTAATATGCCTACGTGATAACACATTTGATTTGTGCAAAATTTCGAAGATCCATCCCTTCGTCCGCTGAGATATTACTAGGGTTGAATGAGCGACGTCCGCAAATGCGAGGCATATTATCTTGTAACTTTGGGTACAAATCGATTGATAAGAAAGATACTTAAGCCAAGGACAATATTATTATCCTGCCTCGCCAAGCAAAGATCCACCGTGGTTGCTACTCAACGAGAAGATAACAGGGGATATTTACTGCAGCAAGGGGAACACATGCTGACATGTGTGCCTTGGCCTGTCGTTTAGCTCTCTCTCCTGTCCTGTCCTGCAGACCTGTGGTGATGCGACCTCGAGTGCTGTCAACATTAGGCTCGCCTCGGGCCATCATCGCCTAAGCGAGGCGTGGGCGCAGGCGAATCGGCGATGCTACAAAGTACCGGTGTTATAAAGGCAAAAGAGGTTATTTATTAGGCTCCGAGAGCGGAGGAAACTATTTATTGTCTAGTGTAGCTTGGCTCACCTTTTTGATCGAGAAAGTACCTCTCCAGTCTTACCACGTTACTGCTACAGTAAACCGAAGTTGAAAGCTAACTTAGCTCCCGGCTTACTTATGTACGTTTTTATCTGCACAAAACAAACATGCAAACACAAACACCTTTCTGCATAGCAAGTTCATTTTAATGCAAGTATGAGAAGATTTCAGCTTCAAGATTCGTAGGACTATCTCGAACTTCTATTGGAGTGTCGGGCTTTTCTATAAAGAGCTTGGCTAACTTGAAAGGTTCGTAGGCTTGCGTTAAAAGGGTAGTCTTTTGCTTGAACAATGAATCAAAGTAGAAAATTGCAAGCAGACGTATCTAATCTTATGCAGAGCAAGTAATGTCTCAGCGGCCGAAGAGATAAGACATGCACGGTGCACCTGTTCAAGCGCCAGATCGTCCACGCAAGCTTACTCCTCGCATAGCTATCCATTTCAAGGATACTCAAGTAGCAGGCCTCTGCGAGACAATGAATCTCCCTGGTTCTCTGTTCGCTCGACAATTTTGACTCCGATTGGTATCAGATTACGAGTCTTGGCCTACCTTAGCTGATGATTAAGTGGAGAACATGTTTCTTTCTCGAGCATGCCAGGCCATCCTATGCCATGCCTCCTTGCCATGCTTTACTATGTCCTGCCATGCCCTGCCATACCCTTCACAGCAACCAACAATGGCCCATTATCCTCTGTAGCTCGGAAGAATTACATTTTCGAGAGTAGAGCATCTGCTCGCAATATGCACTCAAAAAACAAGGGTTAGGCAGGGCTGAAGGATCACCTCGAGCTCTTTAGCCCCTGGAACGAGTAGGCAAAATTATGATTTCTAAGCTACAACAATGCTACAGTCTTATTGCACAAAGTCTGACTTCCTTATCACTTCCCTAATGACACTCGCCATCTGAAAGGTTACATCTTTCGGAAGACGGGGAACTTCTAGGGCCCCTCCGTGATCAAACAAGACCCTGCTTTTCTCCTCGCATAAAAGATGGAGCGCCATGCTACTTTCGAGATCAGTATCTCTGCATCCCACCACGTGTGCAGTTGGTACGCATATGACAGCCTTCCTAGTCGGTGTGAGGAGTGCACAATCGCCTTGGAAGAGTTTTTGGACATCAAATGGCTGGGCAGCACAGATGAAGATTCCAAAGCGGAAGGTCCACTGGCTATCTGATCTCTCCTGCTGTCGAATGATCATCATGGCACCAAGAGCAGCTCCTTGAGAAAACCCAATGCAGCCATCAAAGGGTCCATTGGCAGCTACCCAGGCTTCAAGATCTTCGATTGCGGCACGGATAGTCTCCGGGGCGTTATGGTCTTAGTATGCAAAGCAATCTTTGTCGTGGCCAAGGAGTGATGTGAGTCTTGATCGACGATAACAGATGCATGTCAGCTATGTGATCTTGTTCTTATTGTCCTCTTCTATAGATCTCCAAAACAACGAGCATGTATATAATCAATATTATGCGCCCAAGCTGCAATCACGGACATGAAGTGGTAACTCAAACTTACCTTCGGCTGCGGTCCAAGGAACAGATCCTTCCACGAACTCGAACTCGTGGGGTGGTTCCCCAAGCTCCTGACGCAGCGCGGCTGTTTTGAACAACAGCTTAATAAGTTTCTTATCAGGAAAGCTGCTGTTCAGGGTGTAGCAAACATACCTGTTTGCATTTCCAACACCTGAAAATACCCCTTGATGTCAGAAATTGTGTCCACAAAGATTATGGCCTCACAACAACATACCTGGCTACTCGTACCCATACCGTGTAGACAAAGAATCCTCATCTTTGAGTTTTTGAGGTCCAATCAAATTAACCTTGACAATGAATCGAATTGTGACCTTACTCCGACGAGCTTTTCTGCTTTTATATTGTAAAACTCATATAGATTATATGTGGAGTTGCCAGCATTACCAAGATATAGCGTTACAACATACATGCATTCTGCAGCCCATCACACCTTATGTGCATGCTAACCAGTACTGAGAAGATTGCTTATCTACTCGCCATGATTGCAGGGTCCTTCGTTGATCTTTCCATCTTTGACGGGTAAGCACAAACTGAGACGAATGAAAGATCCGGCGCCGAGAAATGGCGAACATAGCCAGAATCAGACCATGCCAGTGGGTTCGTAGAACACCTCACGTCAGCAGAGATAACATGGTTCTAGGAATTGTGCTCGCTGTGTTCTTGCCAGAATTCGCAGTCAAATCAAATCCCTTCTGTTCATCCTTTGATTTCTGAGCGAGCAAATTGCCTCCCCGTGTGTTTGAGGGAACTCAAAATCAAACGCCTGAGAACCACACCTCGATATCTTCGGTACCTGCTTTGAGCATCATGGTATCAGCTTCCCCTTATGTCCTGAAGTGGAGAATCATGGCAACAGGCCGTATAGCGGAAAGTGAGTAGCTGATAGTCGTGGGTTGACAAAGTCTTATTGTGTTACAAATTGACGAAATGTAGAATTTGCCAAGGACCTGCTCACAGACCCCGTGATTCGTGACGTTCACGATATTCGTCACGAGGTTGCGGCTGTGGCCTCGTCCACATCTGAGCAGAAGGCTAAAGACTTCTGTGAGAAGGTGAAGGTTCCCATGGGCGTCGCGATGTATAATTCCTATGCCGAGCTCGTCCTCGATCCACGCATCGATATCATCTACGTTGCTACACCCACCAGTCACCATTTCCAAAATGCGATGCTGGCTCTTCAGGGGGGAAAGCATGTCCTTTGCAAAAAAGCCTTCACCGTCACAGTTTCGCAGGCGAAGAAGCTCGTCAAGACTGCTATCGACAACAAGGTATTCCTGATGGAGGCCATCTGGACCCGGTTCTTTCCCCTGAGCATCAAGATATAGGAAGCTGTCACATCTGGAACTATTGGAACCGTGCATCGAGTTTTGGGTAAGGCCGCTGACCTCCTTCAATCCGACAATTATCTGGCAGAGTTCAGTCAATAGGCTAACGTACAAACTCCCTCAAAATAGCCGACACTTCCTTCAACTAGGGGCTGGCAGGGGACAAGCTCAACTTGCAAGACTCTCACCGGATGGTAAACCTAGCCCTTGCTGGAGGTGCCATGCTCGATTTTGGTCTCTACTCTCTCACGTGGCTGATGCAGATTCTCTATCATCTCCAGCCAGAAGAGGAAAAAGAATTCCCGACAATCGTGGCTGCGGTGAACAAATATCACACGGGCATTGATGAGATGACGAGCTTCATCCTGCAATTCAGCGAGCATAAAAGCACGGGTATAGGGATGACGGCGCTGCGCGTCGCTTCGGGCGTAGACTACGACTTCACGGGAGGTCCAGCAATCAAGATCCAGGGCTCACTGGGTGAGATCCAGGTCATAGGCCCCCCCTTCAGGCCGTTCGAGTATAGGATCATCATGAAGGATGGTGGTGGGCATGTCGAGGTCGTGAACTGTCCGATTCCCAAGGACCCAAATCGAGATGATTGGGGCCACGGCATGTACTGGGAGGCTGACGAGTGCGCGCGCTGTCTGAAGAATGGAAGGCTGGAGAGTGATATACTTCCTCTGAGCGAGAGCATTGCTGTCATGGAGATCATGGAGGCGACGCTGAAACAAGGCGGTATAGAGTATCCGCCGCTGATCACGAGCGATGTTTACGACTTCCAGAGCCAGTTTAATGAGGGCGATAATTAGAATGGAATTCAAAATGCGATAATATGAGATGTATGTAGGTATGAAGGAATTAACCAAAGTGCTTCCTTGACCTATAATTTCATGATTGTGGAGTTGTGGTTGGTATAAGTGAGGTGCGGGACTTGAGCCCCTGTGCTTACGAAGGTGATAATAAATAAGCGCCCCCTTGATCTGAGCGTACGG
Organism: Neospermospora avenae; assembly: GCA_014282315.1. Classification (NCBI taxonomy): domain Eukaryota; kingdom Fungi; phylum Ascomycota; class Leotiomycetes; order Helotiales; family Ploettnerulaceae; genus Neospermospora; species Neospermospora avenae. Next base: position 15,094 of record JACBAH010007388.1, on the reverse strand, counting down.
GCAATTTAAGAGCCTCAATTATGGCACTACCTTACTTGATGGCCCCACGCGTTCTGTACCTTACGCACAGTTTATTTACCGGGCCTTCTCTGGAGATTTATAAGGTATATATTCATTTATAACAATTAGGCCTTCCTTGACTCTGATCTTGAAGAAAAGCTGATGCTCGCGAGGAGGATAGAAAGCCAGCTTTACTATAGTGAAACTCGTCACATCTACGCATCTAGAACTGTGATATCGTTACGCAAGGATGACAACACACTCTCCACCATGACCGAGTCCACCACTTCAATCGAGGAGAGAATGCGCTCTGTCGCAAAAAACACCGTATCGATCTTGCCCGACATGACCGAGAAGATGCGTCCGTGACGTGTCACCTGACACGTGCGATCGTCGTGGGCGCCCACCTGCTTGGTCGCGATGGAGAGCTGGGGCCCGACGTAGCGAAAGAGCTGGGGAAAGGCAGGCACGTAGCGCACGATCTGCTCCTCCATGAGCCGGCGCTTGGCGGCAATGGTCGCGGCATCGATGCCATCACGCACGGCACGTGCCTCGACCGGGCTGGCGAACTGGCCCAGCGACGTGTGAGGGACGCTCGAGAGAGTGAAGAGAGAGGCCTCTTCGGTGGGATAGAGGGAGCAGAGGGGGCCATCGACGAGGGTGACGGCCGGGAAATCAGGCGGCCCGTCGTAGGAGAGCAGCAGCGTGGGCTTGTAGATGACCTCCTGATCCCGAGGAGCCCGCGGTGCTGTATTATGGTCATGGTCATGGTCATAGTGGCCCCAGGTCGCATCCACAGCGAAATCGAACGCTTCCCCATCAATCACGACGCCGTCGGACAGGTCTTGCAGCGTCGAGACACGGTGCTCCAGCTCGAGGACGTCCTGCAGCTCAGCAGCAAAGTACGCCCGTGACATTGGTCAGCTCCAGGCCGGCGGGGGTGCCCTCGGTGAAGAGGAGGCCGCTGGAGGCCATGATCGTACGGTAGGTGCCGAAGTCGAGAAGGGAGTCGTGCGTGGGCACGGCGTAGACGTTGCATGGCACGCTGCGGCTCAAGCCCGGGTAGCGCTCGATGGAACGGAGGAAGCCATCGCGCGACTGAGTGCGAGTCTCGCTATGGCGGGCGTAGTGAAAGCCCATGTGCAGCCGGAACTGATTGTTCCCCGACGCTTCGTGGAGGAGCCGCTTGTGTTGCTCGAACAGCTTCACGCGAAAGCCCAGCGCACGGAGAGATGTGGCGATATGGCAACCATACCAGCCGCCGCCGATGATGCCAAAGCTGAAGGGGGGGATGTTTGGGCCAGCACAAGTATCTTGCATATCTACCAACATACTTGCTTTCATGTCGCTCGAGCTAACAGAACAGATACAAAAGATGGGTGTAGATATATACAAAGCCGGTGTGTTGGCTAACTGTTATCGGGACTCTTGCAGGGTCCGTATGTCGCCAAGTGTAATGTATACAATTCTGCTTCGCTGAGCTGCCTAGCAGAGCAGATCGGTCAGCATTCCTCCTTCGAGAAGAACCAATATCATCCTTGAGGGTTCGCACATCAGTGGAGCATGAGCAGAAAGAGTGCCTATCAGTCCTGGTGACAGACAACCCACACGTTATGCAGCTTTCGTAATGTAGCATCTTCCTCTTGCAGGCTACTCACGCTGCTGCTTTAATCTTCACCAATTTTCCGTGGAAGCATTATGAGGGGGCCTAAGAACGACACTTTTGTATTGAGAAAGAGGGAAGTTTCACATATGATGTGTATCTTGGAAGTCATTTCTGGTAAATGTCTCTATGTACTGGAAATCATCACAGCTCAGAACCAGCAGTCAGTCCTCGAGCCAGCAGGCATATCGCCGCTGTAAACGTGGCCACCACGGACAAACCCGCGAGCCACAAGTCAATGTTACGGGCTCGAATTGGGTGCATCCTCATATCAGCTGTTTCTAAATGTATAGGTCTTAATTCTGCGCCACGGTCAAAGTCTGCTCCTAATCCTACCTCACGGTGTTGCTCGTCATGGCGACTCACAGCAAATCTCAACTCGTGGTCATAAAGAAACTCTTCGATAAGATCGGCAGCCAAAGTCTTGCGACGACTCGCCACTATGGCAATCCTCTGCAAGCGGAGGGCGTTACGGCGGTACGTACCATGTACATCGCGCATCAGGACGCCAATTTTGTCGACGATCTGCTCAGCCGTTACAGTCTCTTTCTTCACGGACTGGGCTACTCCAGCATCTTCCAGCGCAAGCGAGCGCGCCAGCTGGTCGCCGAACATCCCCATGGTCAGCATCGGAACGCCGTGGTAGACGCACTCGTTTACAGATGAAGGACCTGCATAAGTGAAGAACAGGCGAGTAGAAGGGTGGTCGAGGACGGCTCGCTGAGGTGCAAAGTCGACGAATCGCATACGAGGATGCTTATTCTCGAGGAGAGCAGCGTGATTGAGGCTGATCTCTGTTCCGTTCTTAGGGTCGATGTAAGTGATAACCTCGTTGGGATTCGCCTGAGCAAATCGTACTTTGCTGCCATCTCGCATGGCCCATATCACGCCGTTGATGTGGCCCACTTGAAGAGCTGATACGAGCCCGAAGAGGATGGCTTGCAGTTCGTACTGGGGAGAGCACAACGTGTGTCCCAAATGCCACCAGGACAGTTTTATCGTGGTTGGTGAGAAAAGTAGAGAGTGCATCATCCAGCTTGGGGTAGTCATCCGAGAGAATCGGACCGACAGGAGTGAGCAGCGGTGGGACATCTTTTGGGGTTTCCACGCCCAAGAACGAGTTGACCAGCACTAGATGATCCGGCCTTCGCAATATGGGCAGCATCCCCAGTCCAAGCTCGGCTCGCATGGCTCGAGTCCACCGGTATATGTCAATCAATGGAAACGGATTCTTGAGCAAGTATATCTCTTGATTGAAGCGTGCCCACATGCTCGCCTTCTCGCTGGTGAGAAAGTCCATTCGAAGTCCTGGTGTTCCTGCGATGTAAGATGCAGGACACATGAAGTACGGCCATTGCGGGTACATGACAGCGAGGGGTAGCTGATATCCTCTCTGCATATCCCCAGCAGCGTCGACGAGGTAGTCGCCAAAGATCAAGTCGGGCTTCGTTGCTTCAATCACTTTTTCCAGATTGAGATATGTCTCGGGCCAAAAGGCTTCGAAGAACTTCTTGCACCAAAAGAGGTCTCTCAGCCCCTTTCCCGTCCAACTCCACCGGCAGAAACGAAGGTACAACGCATCCTCTTCGGCAGGCGTGATGGCACGTCCAACGACGTGGGTCGAAGAGACGAAGGGGTACGACTTGGCATACTTTTCTCGGTCAGCCAGCGTTGCGAACTCTATGGCGTGTCCTCATTCATGGAGAATCTTGCAGACTTCGAAGATTGGGGCTGTATGGGCAAGATTGGGGTCAGCTTCATTCTCTACTGACTGATGGTACCGATCTTCACTCTTGATGCAAGAGAGCAGAGAGAGAGAATTCGAGCTCACTGTACCTGTATTTGTGGAACCACCAACGGTAGCAACGACCAATATCTTCCGTGATGGTAGTGACATTATGAGAGAAGCTGAAGCTTGACTCTAGCTCTAGCTCGCCGATGTTGTGATGTGAAAGATTATGACTATTTACTTCTCCATTACTGTATATGAGAGCCAGAAAGCCCCGATGAAGTATTATTGTTTCTACCCCATGGACCACTCCACTCCACTCCACTCCCCCATGGAGTAGCGCAGTTGGGAATGATCAGCTGTGCATTGCATTTCTAAAATGCTACATCAAGCGGGATCATCAAGCGGAATCATCCAGCGGCATCCGGAACAGCTCGCAGCTGTCAGAATATATGCAGCTCGTTTTAGGCTTAGTGTAGCTCCGGGATGGGCGTGTATATATATATATAAATATATATATGTATAAGGCAGCTTACCTTAGGTACCTATACGAGTAGCGTGCCTAGCGTGCGGCGGCATAGGATGGGGCTGTGGGGGTCCAAGCCAAGCCAAGCCAAGCCAATTGGACGCCAAGCCTGCGCTGCCCTGCGGTCCACCCCCACTCCCCTCGCTCCACTACTGCACCGGATCGGGCTTGGCTGCCGCAGCGTCCCACTAAAGGTCAGCAACCTAATCCACTCCACTAAACCGCCTCTGGTGCTCACGTCACGTTACTTCTTACATGCCCAAGACCAAGATTGGAGATTAACCAACCAACCAGCACGACGACGCGAGACGCGACTGCGACAGAAATGTTGGTCCGGGACGGCAAGTGAATGAATTCATCCCGATGCTGACGCTCGCTCTGTAAATGTGTCCTTACTTTTCGTAGCATCAATTTCCCAACACTCATTCCCAACATGTGACTCTTATCACCATTGGCTCGTCGATCACGCTCACGATCACCTCCCCCCTCGTGCCCACGCACAAGAATACTGTCTTCCTACTGCAGTCCTTCAGTTCAGTTCAGTTCAGCTTGTTATACATGTGTGTATATATAAAATATATAGATACATATAAGAGCTTCCCACTATGTCGTCGCCCGAGCTTCCATCCAGCCAGCCAGCATCCAGCCAGCTTGAGCTTGAGCTTTCGGACAATGATAGCAAAGTCACTGTCATGACTAGGCATGCCACAGCAACTCATATCCAGGCGAAATCGATATCCCATGGACTGAACATGAACATGAACATGACGGCTTCGCACCACAGCAATACCAGCAATACCAACCTCAGTGAGAACCTCAGTGGGAATGTTGACGAGGTGAGACCCAAAGTGTACCACACTGGCTGGAGGCTGCACCTATTGACGGCGGGGTATGTTGATATTGAAGCCTTCATTCCTCTGAATGTGCATTGGGCTGATTGAAATTGAAAACAGCATCTGTGTGAGCCTCCTTCTCTCGACCTTGGAGACGACCATCGTCAGCACCTCTCTCGTGTCCATCGTCAACTCTCTCGGGAGCTTCGACCAGTCGGCTTGGGTCGTGACAGCATATTTTCTCACATATACCGGTAAGTATAGGGCGCGTGAAGCATCAGCAAGACTAGGGACAGATTGATGGCTGAGCTTCTCTTATTCTCATCATTAGGATTCCTCATCATCTACTCCAAATTGAGCGATATTCTCGGCTGCAAGCTTATGCTTCTCTTTGCAATAACTCTCTTCACATTCTTCTCCATCCTCTGCGGCCTCTCGAAATCCATGTTGTCCTTGTAAGCACAACCCCTCATCTCAAAAGGCAAGCTCTTATGGTTCTCTTTGCACAACAGAATCATCTTCCGGGCATTCCAGGGAATGGGCGGCTCAGGTATATACGCGTTGTCGACAATCATGGTGCCACTGATGGTCCCGCCCCAGAAATTCGCAACATACATTACCATTGTCACATCTGTCTTTGCAATTTCGAGCGTTATGGGTCCGCTTCTAGGAGGAGCAATTAGCGATTCGACACATTGGCAGTGGATTTTTTTTCTCAAGTTAGTTATACTTGGACTGAGTATGTGACTTTCCTCTGACTGACTTCGTCATCAGTGGACCAGGCGGAGTGCTCGCAGGAGTCCTGGTGGGCTCTTCAATCCCTTTCGGCCTCCCCTATGGGAAGTCTGCCAACTTCTTCCGCTCTATGATATCGGAGCGAGCCTGGAAGCGGATAGATTTCCTCGGTGCGTTCATGTCTCTGGCTGCTTCCGTCCTGATCATTTTCGCATTACAACAGGGCGGGGTAATTTATGCGTGGAACAGCGGTGCTATTATTTCCGTCTTCGTCTTGTCTGGCACATTGTGGTTGGCCTTCGTCGTATGGGAGAGAAAGCTTTCCATCCGAAACAGTGTCTGTGAACCAATCTTCCCATGGGCCCTTGCCCAGGATAGATTCTTTCTGGGATTGCTTTTGTAATTGGAGGTTGATGTGCCTTTGCCACTTTTTATGTTGCTGACTCTTCTCTGAAAAAGGAACGGTTTCCTAACAGGATTCCCCTTTATGGCGGCCATTATCAACATACCTCAGAGGCTGCAGACGGTCAATTCAACGACGGCCGTTGGGGCTGGCATTCGATTGCTCCCTCTCCTCCTACTCTCTCCTGTGGCCAGCGCGTCCTCCGGAATTCTCTTGACGAAGTTGAGGATACCGCCATTGTATATGCTCATTGCTGGAGGTTGTCTCCAAGTGATTAGTGTCGGCTTGTTCAGCTCTCTTAACTCGAACGATCTCGGGATACCATCTGCTCAATATGGATATCAGGTCATAATAGGATTTGGCTTCGGCCTCGGCCTGAGCACCATCTTACTAATGACGCCCATGATTGTGAAACCAAAAGATTTGGGTGAGTAGAATTCAATTTCCAAGCCTTCCTCAATGAACAGCCAATAGCTGACTTTAAATTAGCTGTTGCAATGGGATCTGTCACGCAGATTCGCGTGCTTAGGGGGACCATCGGTCTTGCGATATGCTCCGCTGTTCTCAACAATCACATTAAAGGGGCCACATCCAAGTTTCTCTCTGCAGAGCAGGTCGCATCTTTGCTGGAGTCTTTCAGTAATGTGAGGTCCCTGGATCCAGAGTTACAACTCAGGGTTCGAGTTGAGTATGCAACAGGCTACAGTCAGCAGATGAGGGCAATGTTGTATATTTGTATCGTGTCTTTGTTTTCTTTGGTACTCTTGGTGGAGAGAAAACCCAGGCGGTTCGAGCCTGGAGAGAACACGAATCCTGCCGCTACGTCTACAGAGGACACTGCAAGTCAACACTGAGTGATCAGGACGACAGTGCCCCGCTAAGTAAATATTGCCAATAGTGATATCCTCTGACCTTTCAAGATAAATTTCTGGCTCCCACATTTCTGAAGCATAAGAGGCCACAATTTTATCCAAAATGTGCCTGTTCTCTGGCCTAAATGCTATGACAATAAAGTCGAGTTAGGACCTTGTCGATCCTTGTGTATCACCTACAAAAGTAGTTGTGTAGTAGATGGTGAGTCGAACTTGTACATCCCACAAATATCTATGCAGCCTGTAGAACTCCCAACTCAAATATGACTGACTATGATGGTAGATTACTTGTTCTTATTCTAGGCAAGGTCGTAACTTCTCTGCCCATAAGTACCAAGGACGCTGGCGAGAAGAAACATATCATCTCGATGCCTTTGATGAAGTGATTTCATCCGGTAGGCTGTTACCAATGTGACGTGGGGTAAGGTGGGAGTGAGATGGTTCTTTACTACCGTATCGAAGGCCACTCGTTGCGACCATCTGCCCAGTAAAGTCTCGCGGCGGTTTCGCTGACACCGCGCTAGGCAAGAAGTATACTGTACCTGGGTGAGGGAGGATAACGAGTGGTTTGCACGGCATGAGGTATGCTGGCAATGCTATCAGTCCCATGATATCTGTCGAGTCGCCGATCCCGAGTACTAGGACGCGGAGTGGCGCTTCCTCAATATGGTTTTGCTCTATTATGGAGTCTATCACTGGTCTGGCGGAGAGAAGTGACTTTGGGAACACTTCTAGCGCGCCTTCTTGAACGAGCTCGAGTAACATGTTGTGGCTTGGGGAGACGGCATCTCTCGGAACAGAGAAGTGTATCAGCGCTTGTATCGGGAGGATTCGGGTGAGCTTTCTGGATACAGTATCAGATCTTAAGGAATAATCGCAGGAGGCTACGTGATGCCTTGATGTACAGTACTATGGCTAATCTTCCATACTAAGAGATATGAGCGTGTTGTACGGAGCGTGATTGAGGGTAACCATGTTCGTATGACAGTGTTACTTGCATACTTCAAATAATGCTCTGGCATACATCCAATTTATCGAGCTCCTTGTGAGTGTTACTTCCAACTCTTTTCAACTCGGGTACACATTTTTGCGTACTCGATCAGGTAGCCACTGGCGGATATGCCTCTTTACTGGATGGTGAGTAAAGAACGCGGTCTTTTTCTATCTCCGGTAAGGCTAGCGGCGAAAATTAAGAAGATTTTAGTCTTGCTGATTTGGTAACAGAGGAGACATGGCTGCATATTGCAAATAATGGAGGGATCGAGACGATGGGTATCAGCTGTCGTTCTACATGGTGATCCATAGTAGTCATCATGTTCTAGGGTTTGACTAGGGCACATCTGTTTTTAGCTACGCTATCTTGCTGCGAGTATTTTGACTCTCTTTTGATACACACTGTTAAAGTCTTTCGAGACAGAATACTAGTCATATACCCGAGTTACGCAGTAAGGGGCGATTGCAGCCTCGTCTTTTCATGCTCAATTGATGAAGTAAATCCGGCCGCCAAGATCTGAGTTTCTACTAGAACAACACCGGTTGGATCTTCCCTTGAACGTTGATCTTTGTAAGTAGTCAGTGGTCGCCGCTTTGGGCGAGTAAGTCTCCGAACTTTCATCCTTTTACCAGATGGCAGATGAGAACAAAGAATTGCTATCAATGATGACGAAGTACAAGGCGATAGTAGCTGACGCGTATTTACGACGCTTGTCTCAACTCTCAAAAGCAGCATCCTTTGTATTAATAATGGGAGATCAACAACAATGAATACTATGTAAGTCGTGCCCAAGGTTGAGTAGAGAGGCTTGGCATTAATTATAAGTACGTACAGTCTACATGCACGAGGCCGCAATCGCTCCTTACTGTAAGAGTGCAAGTAAGAAGTAAAGTCAAGGAGAAACAAGAATAGTAGGCTACGTGTACCATGAATGAAAGCTCCAACAACCGAAGCCAGGACACGGACCCGGAGTCTTTTCTCAGACCTTTTGGTCATAAATCTGTCCCTCGACTCTCTTCAGTACTTCTCCGCAATCAGCAGATGACAGGTCTAGCCGAGAGCTAGAATTCTTTATCAATTTTTCAGATGAAGTTAGAAAGGTTCGGCGTCAGAAAGGAAGTCATCGAGAAGAATAAGCAGCTAAGGCTATCAGGAGAAGAATATCAACTAACCAAGTCATATGGCTGTTCTTGTCGATCATCCTCTCGATTTCATCCTGCTACCTACATAAGGATTTGAGGATCTTTCTCGACTTTTTGAGCGTGGAGTGGCGCGCCTAGCTATGGGAGACCTTCAATACTTCCATCTCTACATCTACAAGGAGAATGAAGTCCCAACTCATCACTTTTGCCGGGATATCTTTTCGGCTTGAGGTCTGTCATTGGGATCGGACCCAAGGGTGATTATATTACCGGGGGTTTGCCAGAGAATTTGCGAATCAAAAGAAGAATGCAACCTGCCAAGTCATAACCCCAAAAGTAGGTTAGTAAGTGCAGTCAAGTCTAAGTTTATCTTATTCAAACTTATTAAAGCTTAGAATCCCATTAAATCTCGGCGGCGCAAGGCGCTACTTTCTTAGATTATTTCTATACGGCTAAGGACCTAAGAACTGAGGTAAATCCGCAGCACCTAAGATTCATCAGCTCGTTCGAAAACAATAATGAAGCTTGAGGGCGCTAATATGGCTATATTGGGCTTAAATGCAAAGCTTCAACCTCGGGCTCAGTATATTCGTTCACTAAGGTCAAGGTTTAAGCATAAATCTACTAAGAATAGTCTCGGAGTCTTAACTTAATGACTATAGACAATCTTTGCGAGTCTGAAGCTCCTTGCCATCATCATTATTAAATTCGTAGAATGACGGGAAAGGACTAAGAACCGAAAGTTCGAGACAGAAACGAGCTTTATACTACGGGAAAAAAGGCTCTTGGTTCTCTCCAAAATTTCAAGCAAATTCGCAACATCAAGATGTAACGCAGCCACAATTGAATTCGACAATCACCCACGCGGGGTAGGCTTGAACGCTCAACTTAAAGACAAGCTCGGGACCAGACTCCAAGAAGTGTACCGGTCTACAGGTTTGGCCTCAACACGCTGAAGTTGATTGCGATAGATCATATTGTAAGGAAATAGCAGAACTTTACATGTTCAGACTAATCTTCCTTTAGAATCGGCATTGTGACATATGAAAAAACCTCAAGCTAATATAAACCCATCTTCCTGTGCTACTTTGGCTGAATTGAAGAACTCTCTCATAAATGCGTAAATTCCAATCTCATGACTCATAATCGGAATATTCCTGACAAGACTTCCAGAAGGCTTCGTCTCCCAGACGTCAGACTTATGGGCAATATGCCATCTGTCTGTTAAGCCTTATTCTAGCGCAACCTTGGTTACTTCTTTTTTGGCAAATTCCATGTACAACTATGATATCGAATTAGTAATGCACATTCGAAGACTCTACAAGACAAATTCTATGATAAGAGATAGTGTACTTACATGGGCCACCGTCAACACCAACCGGTAAAGGTGTATGGGCTTCCCACCCTACTCGCTCGTGGTCTACGCAAACATTAACATCGTTTGCAGCAAGCTTAGTTACCTACAAGTAAATTAGCACAATCGAAGAGTTTATATCCTGATGGACTTACGAAGGTCACGCCCTTGAAAACTTGAAAGTGTGGTCTGTAATACAATTCGCACTCAGAATCCGCTAAGCAGTTGCCTGTGTAGGAGATGGTGGTTGTAACACTACGGCTCATGGGTTAAATTGAGTTTCTTGAACAAAGGACAAGAAAGATTGCTGACCTATCCGGAATCTTGTTGATACCGAAACCGGCATCTTTCAAAACTCTTGTAGCCTGGCTGAAGAATCCTTTACCCCACTAGTACAAATCATCAATAATTGACGTGTGGATTCGTGGTACTCATGGGACTCATACCGTCTGAAGATCAACTTTGGCGATGAAAGATACCGTGGCAGGGGAGGTTCTCCCTACTGCTTTAGAGATGGATCCAGGCCCACACATCCCATCTGCCACGTCGTAGTGGTACCTGCCATACACACTGCGATTAATGGTTTGGACGACCGTGCGAGTGCTTGTATAGCTGCATTCCTCTGTACACAGGTTCCCAAGGAAGTCCTCCCAGCACCAGTTAGGGAGACCTGCTCTTTTCATAAGATCACGAGGCTGGGATCCAATGCCTCTGTGTGAAATCCCTAGCTCGTGAGAGACGAATGCCTCACTACGGAATATCAGAGCTTGTTTACATCACTAGTGGACCTCTACCTACCGGAGATATTCGACCTCTTTGTCCGTAAGTGAATGACTCCCGTTCGAATAAAGATATTCTTCTCCATTAAACACGTATTTCCGAAGCTGGTCTATCGAAAGATGTTCCAGATCAAAATCCTGGTACGTCAAAGTCTTGCCGTCGATCACAGATGTCTTAGTGATCATAGGAACTCCTTCGTAGAGTGAGCTATCGATGGTCCAATGATCGAAGTCGAAGGGAATGTAAGGCTTCAAGGCTCCTGTGTCCGGGTCCTCGTATTCGTATTGCTGTGTTGGAGAAAGTTCGAGAGAAATATTGCTTGGATAAGAATTGACTCTCATAACAAGGCTGAAAAGAGCCACAGCATAGACTGAAAAGGGAGACATGATGTGCAATCAGTAAGATGTGTACTTCAGTAGGTCGATGTCGAGATTGGTGCTTGCAAGTGAAGTGATAATCGAAGAGCGAAGGAATCTTATATACTAATTGCTCTCCAATATTCGCGAAGAGAAGCAGATGTATTTGGATTAGTCCAAATGTACCTCTTGCTATTCCGACATCTAAACTTTACGAAATAATCCGCTGATGTCAAGGTTGACTCGAGTAGAGTAGTAAAGATATCAGACCACAAAAAAGCTTAGGTAAGGATTATTAAAGCCTCTTAATAAAGCTCGAATTCCCATGAGAATGAATCTCAAATTGCTATATCACAGCCAGTTATAAGTTCACGTGGTTTTCTTGACAAGCTAAAAGTTGTGAGTACAGAATATTGATATTGATTTAGATCTTAAAGCCCAATACAAAAGTTCATTATGCAAGTGAATTACAATTACGGGCTGATTTACCATAGCTAATAGCAGATTTGAAATAAGCCCACGTGGGTTACTTGATGTTCTGATAGCCTAGTAGAGGAATTTACTACTTTTGTACAGCAGAACTCGCATCGATAGACATAGCCAATGACAAATTTGAAATAAGCATGTGGGTTGTTTGATAAGCTTCAATTAGCTAAGACGTGATGCAAAGAATACAACCATACGCCTAAAACCTAAAAACGAAAAGTTTATTTAATTATTAGTTCATGCTTTACAAATAGCTTTAATATGACGTTTGTCGCCAGGGTAGCTTTAGTAGATCAACGCAGTAATCCATTTCTCTCGAATACGAAGTAGAAACTTGAAGTAACAGTAGAAGTATAGTCTTAAATACTCACAAGAAAAGAGGTATAGCAAGAGTATTTTGTTTTGCGCCAAGAGATTCCTACAAAGGAAATGTGAGTCTTAGACGTTTACCGAACTAATCAGAAATGGTAATTTTCCAGCACTTTTAGACTGGGGAAATCACGGGTAATATGAATAGGTCTCAAATCTCAACGACGTAGTAGTACTATGGCCCCCTCTAAAACAGTTAATAGTGGAGAACCAAGTCCTCCCCATATATCTAACTAACATACTTCATTTATTGGCTATAGCCCCCTGTGGACCCTTCTCCACTGATAATTGTTTGGTGGAGCGACAGTATCCAACTTACTATATTGAGATCAACTCGTCTTAAAGTCAGATAGCCGGATGAAATAAAAGTTTTACTAAGCTTAATATGAATTGACATGTTAAAGCCAATGATAACTTCACGTGGGTTGTGTGACAGGTTGAACTCGATAAAAACGTGGGCTAGAATATGTGCGAAACCTAAAGTAAATGGGGCGATCGCAGAGTCATAATTTCTTCAAAGTTCAACTCGAATACAGAAGTGTAAATGGTAATTATGGCTCACCGCTTTTCTTATGCCTATGCAGAATCCCCTGTACTGGCGTGGGCGGTGCGCCATAATTAACCCTCTACGGGGTTTATCTTCGTAAGCATACTGTAGCTAAAAAAGCTCATTTCAAGAAAGCTTATTTCAGGCAGCAAAAAAAAACGTGCTCTGTGATAGACGGCCTAGCTCAAATCAAAAGACTTAACAGGAACCATCTGCGGACCTTTTCTCAGATCACAAGCTGGATTATATAATAAAGTTCGAACTTTCGACACAATTATTACAGCCTATCAGATGTAAAACAGGAATCACGTTAAAGGAAATGAAGTCCTACTGGAATTACATATGGATTTAATATGTCATATTTCAAACGTTCAATTTCTATCATTTGCCTGATTTGCAAAGTGATGATACTCGCCAGTCCTCTCGATATCTATCAGAAGATACACGGGAATGTTGTTTTCGGTTCAATTGGTTATCTGCAAAAGGCAGATACATGATTACCTTCTCAGCCTTAATCACTTCTGAGTATCATAGCACTTACGCTGTGAACTTACTCACGAGTCCACGTGCTCAGCTTCAATCATAGGCTAGAAGTATAAACACGATGCTATCTCCTGTTCAAATCATTGCGTTCAGCAGGCTTCAGACCACTTCAGACTTATCACAACATTTCTCAATCATGCATCTTTTCTCAATCAATTCTTGGAAAGCTCAGCTTACGTTCTTGGTATTCTCCATAGTGTGCTTAACCACAGAAGCAGCAATGGCGTGCCCATCAGTCGCTGACCCAACCTGTGGTAAATACAAGCATTGGTGGCATCTCCCATATCGAGTAGGCCAAACCTACATGGTGCCGGGATTTCGAAGAGGAACGATAGATGTCAAGTTGCAGAAGGTGGAAGTCATTCCAGACACACGGTATGTAAACTGATTAGAACTATCTAGAAGGCTTCTGACGTAATTTCTTAGCGGTTTAGTCGATGCCACATATAACTTTCATCTTTATGGGAGCTCTCGGTCTTACTGGGTCATTGTGCCTCGATCAGACGACACGTCTCATAAATACTGCTACTGGGTCGTGGACAACTGCGACGTGAAAGTTAGTGGTATAGCTGGAAATGCCCTCCCTCCACAATTTATTCTCACCTGGTCAGTATAGCCCTGGGTCTGAACAATCAAGAAACTGATAAAACATACAGAGAGAACGACTGAACTAGCTATATCTGCCAACTGATGGTGGATGAAGATATCTGTGACGACAGGTTATCTATAGGTCACACGGAGAAGGACGCACAGAGAAGGTCGCATGGCGCAGGGAGGATATTTGGTCGTTTTCTCAATACTAGTACGAAACAGTCACGATTAGAATAAAAGCTATCTATATGAGGGGTCCTCGACCCTAGTTCTTTGTCTCCTTAATCTTCTTGTTTTCATGATCTCGTCAAATTAGCAATCGTGCAAGTTTTAGACTCCGAGTTGCCTATTCTATACCTAAATATCTATCGTTTTCCCAGAATCTCGTAGCGAGAATACTCTGTTGATTGCCGACATCAAAATTCTCTACAATCACTTGCTACCCTGATAGAGTGCCAAGTTTTCCACATGTAGGATATGTCTCAACAGCTTGTCGATTGCTAGATCGCATATTATTCCAGCGGATTTCGAGTGAGCGAAGCGTAACCCAGTTCTTTTCACCTCCAAGATATTCAGTGCCTGTATAACAGCGGTACCAACGGGTAAGCCGAGTTCAATTCTGAAGGCGACAGCAGACCTAGCCATAGTAGTACAGTTTCTCTAAATGCTTCAATCATACTTTTCACAAATCGATACTTCTGGCAGTTAGTTCAAAACCGAGCATCTGATAGTAGCACTACTGCAGAAGTTATATCCATCATATATTACAAGACTTTTGATTGACTCACCAAAAGTGTATCATGAAATGATATCAACTATGAAGAGGGCGCCCGCATCTGAGGCGCAGCAGTTCAGCCCGAAAGTAAGTGAATGCATGAAATCAGCTCATGAAGAAGCAATGACTGGACTTCTTGGCGGTAAGTCTTGTCTTGTCATTAATGGATCCCCCGCAAGGTTTACTTGAGCGTCAGTATGTCTCAGCTGGACGATCTGAGCAGAAGAAAGGGAGATACAAGCCCGTGCGGTATCTTGGCTCTCATACTTCTTGAAGGATACGTTCTTGATGCTGCTCTCTCACTACTTTAGTCGATCGTGGCTGCTCTAAGCATCTGTGCGCTTAGGGTTAGGGTTAGGGTTAGGGTTAGGGTTAGGGTTAGGGTTAGGGTTAGGG
>JACBAH010007387.1:0-28717 GCA_014282315.1 Neospermospora avenae | reverse complement strand
CACCCACCTCGCACCTGCACCTGCACCCTACCCTACCCTCCACTACCTACCACTATCTACTCTCTAACCAACCCGGTATCTCAAACGGAGAGGTCTGAGAGACCCGTCACGTCACGTCAGAAACTATGGAGGAGATAAAGTCTACCACTCGAAGACTGACGAAAAAACCACCTCCCTCAACTCTCGCCGCCCTCGAAGCGCGTAGCAACGACACTCAGTCCCTCCGCAGTCAACGTAGTTCGACCAGTCTCTCGAGAGCTCCTTCCGCGCCATATCCAAGATCCCAGCCTGCCTACGGACATTCTCGAAAGACTACATCTCCCAATCCCGCCGCTTTCACCTCTTCGAACTCCTCACTTGATCGCAATACACCTGGATACTCTCCAGTCCTGGAGAACTCGGAGTTTGGCGCGCCGCAAGGTGGGGGACAAAGCCATTCAGGTCAACACCCACTCAGTGAGAAGTCATCGTCTGAACTGATCGGGGCACCATTTGACGGTTCTGGCATCCTGAATCATATTGATTCCACTAAGGCTTCGGGCTACCAAAACTCTTTGCGCCGTCCGCCCCCTCCACCCCTCAACCACGCTGTTTCAGACTCTAGGCTTATGAGCCCATCTCTACGACAGTCGGCAAGCTTCTCAGCAGGAGACAGGATGAGCGAAAAGACACCCCCTCGCATCAGCGAGAACCAATTGATCAGTCCCAAGCGATACTCCGACGAGACCAAGGAGCCGAAGACGGGCATGATCCGCAAGAAGTCTGGATTTTCGGGCTTCATGAGCAGTATTGGTGTTGGATCGCCTCGAGGTGTTAAGATATCAGCGCCAGAGAATCCAGTACATGTTACTCACGTCGGATATGATAACCAGACTGGTCAATTCACGGTAAGTTGGCTTAGATTAGTAGCATGGCCCGTTTGCTGATCATCGTAGGGTCTACCAAAGGAATGGCAGCGTATGATCAACGATAGCGGTATCACGAAGAAAGAGCAAGAGCAGAACCCAGAAGTGGTGATGGAAATCGTTGGCTTTTACAAAGAGAATGCAGATAAAGGAGGTGATGAGGTATGGGACAAATTCGAGAATGTCAGGGTGCCAGAGTTACGGGTTGGAACTTCAGCTCCCGGGCCTCAATCTCCAGCTCTACTCAATACTCCAAACTATGGATCGATGAGCAGCTCAATGGTAAGCCCGCCCGCAAGCCCTCGATTCCCCTCGAATCATGAGACAAGCTTCGAAAACCCAAGATCACCCCCTCCCGTTCCCCGTCCAGGACAGACACCAACTATGCAGCAGAAGGAAGGAATGGTTCCCTCTCGGCCAGCCCCCAGACCACCAGTCTCGTTCCCGACCAGGGCAGCTCCACAGCCACCTGGACTGATGAAAGACTCCGGAATTGGTATGCCTAGACAGAGTGAGGATTTGCCGGCTTTAGCTTACGTGCCTCCTGATTCAGCGCCAATGCTCCCAGAGGAACATAGATCTAGATCAAACTCTCGAGCAAATGGAACTTCTCCGTACGCGACACCTGTGCAGGTTACCTCGCCTCAAGCGAATTACGCCAATCAATTATTCCACCAGCAGGAAGCCGCCATGAATCAAGCACAACAACAACAGATCTCACTCGCTCGTGCCCCAAGTAAACGCCAACAAGCACAGCTACCTACTCCCCCAACCTCCCAGACTCAATTTCAACAAGCTCCAAACCTCAATGGCGTACCACATCCTAGCCAGCAAGCCAGAGCCGTTCCTGGTCCTCGTCCTAGACAACGTGCGCGTCAAAGCACTGGATTTGATGTTGTCGCACGTCTGAAGCAAATCTGTACCGAGGGTGATCCAAGAGAAATCTACAAAGATCTCACCAAAATCGGCCAAGGAGCCTCGGGGGGTGTGTTCACCGGCTACGAGCGGGGAACTAATCGCTTGGTTGCCATCAAACAGATGAACCTGGAGCAACAGCCGAAGAAGGACCTGATCATTAATGAAATCATCGTCATGAAGGAGAGCTCGCATCCCAATATCGTCAATTTCATTGACAGTTTCCTGATCACTGGCGAGTTGTGGGTTATCATGGAATTTATGGAGGGCGGTAGTTTGACAGATGTCGTCACGTTCAACATCATGTCTGAGGGTCAGATTGCGGCTGTTTGCCGAGAGACACTCAAGGGTCTTCAACACCTCCATTCAAAGGGCGTCATTCACCGAGACATCAAGTCTGACAACATTCTCCTATCAATGGATGGGAACATCAAGCTCAGTAAGTCATGCCTTCTTGATCTCAAGATCATATGCTAATTATGATGCAGCCGATTTCGGTTTTTGTGCTCAAATCAATGAAGCTCACAACAAGCGAACAACCATGGTCGGCACGCCCTATTGGATGGCTCCCGAAGTCGTGACCCGCAAGGAGTATGGCCGCAAAGTCGACATCTGGTCTCTTGGCATCATGGCTATCGAAATGATCGAAGGCGAACCCCCATATCTCACCGAGTCACCACTCCGAGCACTCTTCCTCATTGCCACGAACGGTACTCCTGCCATCAAGGATGAGCATGCTTTGAGCCCAGTATTTAGGGACTTCCTTCAGTTTGCGCTCAAGGTCGACCCTGAGAAGCGTGCCAGTGCTCATGACTTGTTACGCGTAAGTATTTCAGTCTCCTGCCTTTTGAATACAACTAACAACGAATCTAGCACGACTTCATGAAGCAATGTGCCGATCTCATCCAGCTCTCACCACTCGTCCGCGCCGCACGTATCGCCCGAGCTGCCGAGAAGGCTCAAAAGGCTGGATCATGAAATCTCATTCCAGATCGCATCCTAAGGTCATATAAATGAATTCAGAAAAACATTGTCAGAGTGATATACTAGAAACCCCTTTCATAAGAAATTTGGGCGGGAATCAATGCACATAAAAGCTTTTCTTTGTCAACAGAATTCCAGCTTTTCCAAATCAATATGGAACTAAGATTTGAGAATTACACAACTTCGCAGCACACCAAGATCACATCAAATACTGCGAGAAAGCAAGGCGTTCAGGTTGGGAATTTGTGTCACTGGTGTGATGGATGTCACGACGTCGTATGTGACACGTGGAAAATGGAGTGTCATGACAGAAGCGAGTTTCGAGAGACAACTTGCTGGAATTTGTGCGAGGGCACAGACAGACGATTTCTGCGATGCGATTAGAGAAACGAGTGATGGACATAAATGGCTTCGATTGATCGGTTGGTTAGCCGCTTGGTTGCTTGAATGGAATGATTCCTTAGATGGACAAATCAGTGGCAGCATTGGTTGAGAGCAAGAAGGAAAGTCTTTCTCCATGACGTGGTATCTGCTTGATGGATATGGATACTACATGGGAGGGCAATACTGTCTTCAATCTCATGAAGAAGGGAAGAGGGACATCCGAATTCCACATGCAATCAAGGTCAGAAGAAATGGAATTGAGAAGACAGGAAGGATGAAGCGAATGGAGGGATACTTTTTCCTTTGTTTCTTATCTACTTTCTGTAGTCAGAGTCAAATTTCAGAGATCATCAAATAAGGAATGAGTGGAAGTCAAACTGAAGTGAAATGAGTAGTTGGTGTTGAGTCTTTCAGCTTCTCCTCTTGAAGGTAGTAAAAGAGGCAGAGAGGCACCAGGTAGGTAGGTAGGCTTCAATTCGATGGAAGTGCTCCCGAGGTCTGCTTGACGACATCACTCATCATCTGATTGAATGCAGAATGAGGGCATAACTTATGGTCAGGTAAGTATAAATTATCCAGACTTCCAGAGTCACAAGGAGCATCACATGAGACGCAAACATTGCTGGTCGGTCCGCTGAGATCTGGTCTAATGGTGAGAGAAGCGTACGTCTCCAAGACAAACTGAGAAAGGCTTGTTGAGGACGTGAGGATTGAGGATTGGAGATTTTGCTACGGTACAGTACTATAAATTTTATTTTCTAGACGATGGCAGGTTTCGTGAGTAGATTTCTGTGGAGGGGAGATTGATGTGTTTGATGATTATGTGTGTGTTCTTTTAGCTGTCAATATCCAAAATATTTGGATATTACTTCACTTTACTTCATTTTTGCTTTTCTTTTGTCTTTGCGGGTTTGAGAGGGTTTGGGATGTGTAGACGTGAAAGGAAAGGTCAGGGAAGGACAGGGAAGGTATTTGCTTGAGTAGAAAGGAGAGCGTAGGGGTGGGAGAATGAGAAGGAGTAGTGGATGATAGTGGTGTTTTGTCGTGGGCACGGAGTTGACCTCCAGATCACAGAATGTGCTCGTACAGTCGATGGATCTTTCTTGCTTTCTCCTGCCAGAAGGAATTTGGAAGCCTTGGTGGACCCTCCTCTTCTGCCTTTCTCGTCATTTGAGCGTCTTTGATACATTCATGGATTGACATGAGACCTTTCTGCGGAGCTAGAAGGCGCAAGAATACGGGAATCATCGCTCCTTGCTGTATTTTATTGAAGATTGTTCCGTTATCTTTTGCTAGCAGTCAAAGTTCGCTATTGATCGAGCATCTTCGGTTGCTATGTAAAGACTAGGCCTGCACATTTCTGTGGGCTTTCTTTCTTATCGCGATGATGGGAAGGATCGCTTCCGTCGGTCAAGAACGGAGGTGAAAGAGAGGCTACCACTTCTTCGAGGAATGCTGTTTTCAATTGAATGGCGCACCTCAATGTCTCAACATGTTGACCGGAAAAGGTTGATCATATCCTGGATGTCCTGGCATGTATAGATTATGGGTTCTGATAAGCTAGGCACTCCGATCAAATTACTTTGGTAGATCCTCAAGCTTCATTGATTTTGCCGTTCTCGTGCGATATTTCCCTTGCCTTTAATGAGTGTTTCAGGTGATTTCAGTATCTCTCTTTTAATACTCTTGTTCAATACCTGAAGGGCCAATATTTCCTGGCTCTGTGGAAAGGAAATTTTGACCCTTTATTAGTGGACCAGACCGGAAGTCAATGCGACTCTCGAGGAACCTGTTACATGTTTTCTGGATAAAGAAAGGCTGATTGATATCTTGTCGAGATGAAGTCGCGATAGGGCAGGCTAGCAGAGAGTCAGAGACAGAGGATAAGGAGATTTGCAAGCGATGCTCCTCGTTACTGATCAAGCAGAAGATAAGTATTTAACGACTTCATTTAGATTACTATCTCTTTACAGGAGAGAAGATGCGTATTCTCTGGCTCCGTGTGCCTTGCCAGCCATAATAGCTTAGTACACCTCAGAAGTATGGATGGGCATGTTCACAAGAAGTGAATTTTCCGGAAAATTTGGAAGTGTGTAGGGTGTGGAAAAGCATCATGTAGAGCTTATGATTGGATATTCACGATCATTGATGAAAACCTCTATAACACAATCTTGATTGTTAAATCCAATCTGTTCTTGCTTAGCCTCTTCAAAGTAGTACATAGCTATTTATTCGAAATGCACACAGTCACACTAACAGCTCTCAAAGACAGTAGCGCCTCTGTCCGATTTCGGAATATCGATGCAACGAGCCGAGCTTCCTGAAAATCAAAATCTACCCCACCTTCCGCACACCAGAGTTTTCCAGTCGTCATGTGCAGAATATTACGCCCACGGGCAAATAGATTCTGACGATGTTCTGATAGTGTGATTAAGCGAGAACAACATGCCAAGCCATTACAGATTTGATGCGCAAACCTATAACACGAGACAGGGATAGAGACTGTTGATGAGGAACTCGAGCATACATTTTTATACAACAAGCATCGCCTTAAGGCATTACCACTAGGAAACATTTTATCCGACGAATGACCATACAGGCCTTTCAGCTCCGCTACAAAAACACACTTCAGCCTCCAGGATTTTATCAATACTCATCATAACCATCCAGCGAGACATTAAGAGCCCAACTGTGTCTCCCTCTATAATTGTGACACTGCCACCAGAATACAGTCTTTTTGGTTACCAGCGAAACATTTTCCTCTCCGCGCAACTGTCCGCGCCACAGATAATGTATGTCTCTCGCAATCCGCTTCTCGCCTTGCTCAACAAATTCTCTTGCCTTTGCATCTGCTTCCTCTCGTCTGGCTGTTTCCCAGTCAGGGTGATACCAAGCTGACCGAGGAGGTCTGATGCAGACTGTCCATTGGGCATTCTGCTTCGGGACCCCGGCGTACCATGTATCCGGTGGTGGCTTTTCGGTGATCATTCTTAGCTGAATCTCTCTAGGGAGGTTTCTAGCTGACTCTGAAGATTGATTGTTATTGGCGATATTCTCTGCTGAATTTGCCTCTGACGCATTTGTCTTTACTGCGTTTGTTTTGGCTCTGTCTGTCTTTGCTGCATATCTCTTTGCGGCTTCTGTCTTCGGTGTAACAGCTCGTCTTTTACCTTTCTCGCGACTTGGTGGACTGTCCGAAGGAGGATTCGCGTTACTGCCGAGCTTGAAATGTCCTTTGATCGGCAGCTTGGCCCCCGGACGAAGTTTGTGCGATACCGGCGATAGGCTTCTATCGGCAGTTTCCCTCGTTGACTTGATGTCGTCGATCCCTCTCGGTCTTTTCGAAGCAGAGGGAAGCCTCCCGTCTTCATGTTTACCTGGAACCCTCTTCCGTTTCTTCGAATCCGCGTTTCTGTCCTCCACCTCTGACTCCGAAGTATTCACGTCCGTCTCCGTCTCATCATTCGCCATCCGGCTTTCCAATGTTAGCTTGGGAGCCCGCAAGATTTTGGTTCGTGACTTGCGAGTTCGTGATCTATTATGGGTCGGACTAGGTGGAGGAGTCAAGGCCCTACTCAAGGAAGTGCAGTCCACGATGATGGTATCGAACGGTTCGTCGATACTGATCTCGTAACTCTAGTGGTGCATACTGGGCTATAAGTGATATATGGTGACTAGAGCGTGGAAGTCTCACAGTTTGACGAGTTTGTGAATCGAATGCGACTGGTGGCTTCCTGTTCTGGCTGGAGTCTTACGGGACCGCTACTCGACTTCGGGCAAGTACGACGAATCGCCATGGCGGAGCGCAACTCGGACAGTCTCATAATCGACGGTATCTCAGAGGCGCAAGAGACAATCAACAATCTCATTTGTGCTTCAAAGGAAACCCTTTGATATAGACTTACATTCGGGCAGTGAGATGTTTTGTTCGAGGCAAATTCTGGGGTGGCTGTTTCCAAACGATCGTGCAACGAAAGTAGAGACTTCAAAAGAAGGGAGCTTCCTGTAGAACTGGACCAAAATCGTAGAAGAGGGCTGATATCTACTACCGAGCATCAAAATGCGATACAATAGAACGTAACAACGTTTCATGCTGAAAGAGCTCGAAAGCTTCCCGAACGTTCGTGTTGTAGCCATTGTTATTGACCAGGTACATGGAAATGGCTCGAATACATCATCACGAAGCTAACGTGGGAAGCTGCGACCTCTATGAATCCCCGTCAGCCTTCAGCCTGGAAGACTGCTCTTGACCTAACAGAGAGTGATCACCCATAGTAAGCTCGAATTTCCTCCGCCGCCGGGCATTGTCCATACTTAAGATGCTCCGCCGATGCTTCGACACCGACAAAGTCAGCTTCAAAATCATTTGAAAGTGTGATCATTTCTTCTCATTGGCTCCTCCGAGCTTCCTCAATATTGATGTCTTGTTTTGCGAAGCGGATTTCTGGTCCATATTTTCTCTGGCTTGGCTGTAATCATCAATCTGGGAGGCGGCTGGTGGCGGCTGGTTGACGGTCAAGTTGTGCTGAGCTACTGAATCGCGTGACCACATCAACACCTGATGTCCCACCATCAGATCGGAGCCGGTTAGCTACAATCTGGATTTACCTGGGATCATTTGACATGGCCAAACCATTATATAATGGTTTTGAGGTTGCGATTGTCGGTAGGATCGCGAAACTCAGTTTTGTTAGGTGATAGAGTGCGCATCTAATCTCATTTTAGGTGCTGGGATTGCAGGACTCGCCTTAGCGATAGCTCTGCACAGGAAAGGTATCTCGTTCACGCTGTACGAAGGAGCAAAGGAGTACTCAGCAGTTGGGTAAGGATTCACATATGATAGGCAAGGTCTTTGAGGAGCTCAAATCAAGTACAACCCAAGGAGATCAACCGCTGATTAAGATATAGCGCCGGTATTGGATTCGCACCAAACGGCATGCGGGCTATGGATCTTATCGAACCTGATTTTCGACCACTCTATGACCAGATCTGCATTGGGAATAAGGGAGAAGATGCTCAGCATATCTTCTTTCAAGGGATGTCTCTTGAAGAGGGTCTCGGTATATTCAACTCTTTTTGCGAGAATGAGTGGGCTTCGATGATCATGCTGAACTTCCACCTGCAGGTCGCGATCAGCCATGGATTGCAAGTTCAAGCTGGGGCCACCCTGAATACATTCGTAAATCTGTTAGTATACCTAGTGTATCTTCAAGACACCGTCGAGCGAGTGGCTGATGAGATCAAGGCACATCGTAAACAATTGCTTGACATCATGAGCAGCTTTGTTCCTGCTGAAAATATCAGGTTTAGCAAGCATCTGAAGGATATCGAACAGCGTCAAGATGGCATTAAACTCGGATTTGCTGATGGCACAACCGCAGATGCAGATGTTCTTGCTGGCTGCGACGGTATCAAGAGTATGGTTCGGGAACATGTGCTTGGAGATCTGTTTCCTAGCCAAGTGGCGCCAGTCTATGCAGGCGCTTACTGTTATCGAGCTGTCATCCCAATGTCTGAAGCATTCAAAATCCTTGGCGACCTCACGAACGTCGCGAAATTTTACTTCGGAAACAAGCGTAGCGCGGTTACCTATCGTATAAGTAGTGGTGAGGTAAGTCCTAGACATAAAACCTTCCAGTAACGTGTCTTTACTTGATAATAACACAAACCTGAAGGAATTCAACTTCCTCTTCTGCGTTGCAGATTCACTCGATGCGTGGAAATTAAAGGACGCCGTTACGGAGAGGGTCAGCCATGAAGCCATGATGGCAGATTTTGAGGATCCAAGAATCGATAAAAGATTTCGCCAACTACTCCGAAATGCCGATCCGGTCAAGTGGGGACTTTTCCACCATCTTCATACAGCTACTTATTTCCGTGATCGTCTTGTCTTGATCGGCGACAGTGCTCACGCATCGCTGCCTTTTCAGGCTGCAGGAGCATCGCAAGGATTGGAGGATGCCTTGGTGCTGTCAGAAGTGCTTGCGGAGCTTGTTCGGCTCCCAGAATGTGGAGTAATTCAATTGCCAAAGATCTGCGAAGCTTTCCATGCATATGACGATGTGCGACGACCACGAGCCCAGAAGCAATTGGAGAAAGCTGCTGAGGTAAGCCGTATGTTATTCTTCCAGCACGAGGAGATGGGCAGCGATATGGAAAAGATTCTTCCTTGCCTGCAGGAAGGATGGTTTGACTGGCTTTGGTTTCATGATGTAAATGGAGATGTGCAGGAGGTGCTTCGCAGCATGAAAGAGAGGGACAACGGCAATTCATAGTAACGACGATTCGAGGGTATGTTTTTAACAACTCCTTAGCATGCATACGGGAGCCTTGATCAATGAAAGAGGATGTCCAAATCCTATTTCTTACCACTCGCTTACTCATCGCTCGCATAGGTTCATGAAATGGAAAATGGATGGATTGAGAATTGGTATTGAATCCGTGTATTCAGGTCATGATGAGGGACTGTGAAGATTTTTCATTTCACAAAAAATCCTCTGACGTTGGATGCTCCGTGTAATGCAAATGATCGATACTTCCAATCTTCTACGCCTGGCACCTGCGCGTGCGGACACTGCACTCGACGAGGCCCCACGTGCATCCCATTTCACATTGAACAAAATCACTCATCATCCCACCATATCACGCTCTCAGCCCAGTCTTCTATCGTCTGGAATCCCCTTCTTCTGATCTTCCGTCAGATGCACATCAAAGATCTCCGCTAGTACCTGCAACCTTTCCTCCTCCGTCTTACACTCCTTAATGACCCTCTTCTCAGCACCAATGGTTTCTCTCACGGTATCCTTGAACAAAGTAATATTGCCCACAATCACCTCCTTCTGCTCATCCATGAGCAATTTCGTGCAAGTGACATATTTTGTGAAGAAAGATCTTGGGTTCGTTGAGGTAAACCAAGACATCATTTCGTAGTCCTGGGGCAAAAATTCTGTTTCCGTGAAACAGTATACTGGCGTCCATTCTTTCGCGGCACCTTGAGCTGGGTCGTAGCAAACATCTAAGCACCACAACTTCGGCGGCCCTAGGCTGGTTTTATATGAGGATGCATAGGTCTCTGCGATAGATCGCAATTGTAGACGAATCAATCGCGGCGCAATACTGACCGTCTCAAATCCATCCCGCAGTGGAAAAGGAAGATTGGGACCCATAGCACCCATTCCGACATCTACGGCGTACCACTCATCATCAAGCCGTACCAGATTAAGCATATGATTCCAACCATCATAAGTCATGCTCTGATCACGCCGAACTTCTGGATAAGGACTCATTGTCCTAGACACACGTCCTGCGCAATTTCTGACCTCATAACCGAGACTTCTAAGTACGGTTGCAAAGAAGCTGTTGTTTTCCATACATCTTCCACCAAGACCACGACGGACAAATTTTGTGTAGAGCGCATCCAGATCAAGGGTGACGACCTTATGTGCGTCGTAGTGGAGTACGAGATTGTCGAAAGGAATCTTGCAAACATGGTGTCTTGCTAAGGCTTGTAAGAAAGGCAGCCCATGTTCTTTAGTCCTGATTCGGGTAGAGTCCTTCAACACGATCGACTCTAGGTGCTTTTGTGGGAGTTTGATAGCATTGAAGTATTCGTGGAGTTCAGCAACACTATAGCGTGGATGATCGTCCTGGAGTAGGGGAATCTGAGTGAGCCTGGTGGACTCAGCTGAGGATGACATGACGTATTTTTTGCCTAGTGAAATATTGTGTGAGCTTGAAGGTACAGATGCTTGGTAAATATATTGGGTGTCAGTCGCGATTATGCCGATGAAAGACTATCCACTGCCGAGTTGAAATTCCGCGAACATCGAAGGTGTTGAAGGATCCCCGTACTTGGCCTGTAGCAGAACGTGATGATCACTCGTGAACGCGGGGAACCTTGATTAGTGTGTGCAAAGTGGGGTGGCTGCTTGGTAGATAATGAAATAGGACTGTATTATTCCAACTGTTATAATGCCGTTCCTTTTTGTCTATTAAGAATGTTTGACTGCTATCGCTTGCATCTGGCAGTCGCCATGCTTCTTTCGGGAAAGTACTTGCGATCATGCAACTAAACCAAACCCTCCAGTGCCACTTAAGTTCCCAGAATGCGGTACCATTCGGTCTGCAATGTTGAATGCCGAAAAGCAAATCCAGAGCGATGCCGAAATTTCCAGATTATAGTTTATTGAAACGTCGTTTGCGCATTTCAGAAAGGCAGTGCCCCGGGCATATCGACCGCTGAGGTACTTACATACAGAAGTCTTTCCCTCTTGCTGCTTCATATTTCACGGTATTCTTCAACGTTGTAACATCATCAACGTTGTAACGTCTTCGATTCTATATACTGCTAGAATATGTCTACTAAAGTCGAGGCTAAGCCAGGTTTCGCAGCTGAAGGTTTCAGCTGGGTGCATTACATTCAATACCGACCACAATACCCACCCTCATTCTGGGATCGTATCTACAAATATCACCAGACACACGATGGTAAATTTATCGTTGCACACGATGTCGGCGCAGGTGCAGGAATAGCCTCGCAAGACCTCGTCAAAAATTTCGAGAAAGTTATTGTCTCGGATCCAAATGACGGCTACGTAAACATGGCATCAGATCGGTTGATCTCTCAATTTGGATACCCGAAAGAGAACTTCACATTTCTTCAGGAAGGTGGCGAGCAGAGCAGTGTGGAAAGCGCGACCGTGGATTTACTTGTCGTATGCGAAGCGATTCACTGGATGGACCTGGACAAAGCCATGCAGGAATTTGCTAGGCAAGTTAAGGTTGGCGGAACTATTGCGGTATCCCATTATGGAAGACCTGTTATGATCGACAATTCTGCAGCTCAGAAAGTTTGGGATGATTTGTTCGATATCTGGGCAGAGAGAAACTTGGCCCGCGATGAATTTCACAACAAGACTATGCGAAAGTCCGTGACGGGTCTTGACACTCTCCCTTTCTCATCCCAGCACTGGGAGAAAGGCGTCCAGAGAATCTGGATTAACACTCGAGGTGATGCAAATGCATTTCATATGAGTGTAAAGCATAGCAAGCCTTTCCCGAGCAGAGTAGGGGACGAAGATGTAAAGACTCTTATCGAGGATGATGAGGATTGGATTGATCAAAAAGATGTGCAGTGGTTGAAAGGGATGTTTGCTAGCTTTATTCCATCAATTCCGGAAGAGGAAGTTAGAGAGCTCTGGGATAAGTTGGAGATTGCTGTTGGAAGAGGGAAGGATGTCAAGTTGGCTTGGCCAGTTGTTCAGTTGTCGGCAACAAGAAGATAATGGATGAGTTTGAGACTTTTTACATCCTAACAGAATCTTCTTATAGATATCATAAAGAAAATACAAGACTTTGTAGTGCAATGATACAAAAACATCGATCTACCACAATCCTATCTGACTTGTAATTCAAACCCTCGCCCCAACTCTCCACCTATCTTTGATCGAGAGACCTATCATCAGCGTCTTAATTCAACAGTCATCGATATTTTAATCAACCATGATACCCCATGTGCTCGCAACCGTTGTTCAAACCGCAGCCTCAACGTTACAAAGAGAGCTGCGACCCACACTCTTTGCATACGTCGTTAATGCCAGTACATCCGATCTATGAATACTTCCCATAAAAGCTGAAGTCTTCTTCTTACCGTTATTAGACAATACACCCACAGCTCGCATGCGCATCGGGACAGCCGTCAGTGTTGGAAATCCTTCCGGTAATGGCTGACCAGGATTTGCATCCTCGACAGCCTTGATCATCTTTACCAGAACCCGTTGCTTCGCAATAATCTCACCTGCAAGTTTTGTCGCATCACGTGCTTTGTTCCAGGTTTGCCATTTCTTGTCCATGGCTTTGTAACAATTAGCGACAGCCATCGAGTAGCGACAGTTGATATGCGGCTTTTGTGATTCCAGCTCGTCCCATGTGAAGCTGGGCTTTAGTGACTCGTTGATGATGCTAGTCCTCCAGGCTTGGGTGGCGCGAGCTACGATGTCGAGATGTGCTGTATTGGGCAAATTCTGATGAAGGTGTTGAACATGCTGCAGATACGGAAAGATCTCGATGCAGGACTGCAGATATACCAGAGAACTCTCTTTCTGTGCTCCGAATAGTGGGCTCTCTTCTTCTTTGGCCAGCTGAGGACGTGGAGTCGTGTCTTTGGAACCGAATTTCCAAACTCTGAGTAGTGCCGTGATCTTCCACTTCATCTTTCTCTCGTATAGGTCTATACGCTCGGATAAGGGCATGGTCTGAAGGTCTCTGGTGACGCTTGCTCTCTTGGCCTTGCGGACTTCTCTATCTTTCTGGTTGCGCTTGAACTCTTCTGGTGGGAAGATAGTGCCATCTGGTCCGTTGTACCGTGCACAAATAGCATTCAGGCTTTGCATGAGGTCGATGAGTGCCTTCTTATCATCTGTCTTGGCAGCTTTTGAGGTATTAAATCTCAATTTGACAGTAGCTGTCTTTTGGATCTTGGCTTCGGGGGCCGAGCTGTCTTTCTCGGCCGACCTTTTCCTCTTGTTGGTGCGGTTATCAGCACTGGCATGATCAGACTCTGAAGCTTCTTCTTCGGCTTCATTACTGGTTGATACATCTTCGTTCGACTTCTCGGTTCCCGTATCTTTATCAATCTGATCCGTGGTTGATTCAGCTCTGTTGGCTTTGTAGCGTTGAGAAATGGAAACGAGATTGTTAAGGTCTGAAACGATGACCTTTTTTATATTCTTCAGTTCTTTCTTTGCGCACTTAGTCTCCAGTTCCGCTCGAAATGGGACGCTCATCCGGTACTGAAGTTCGGTGTTCTCTGCCTCATTTGGGTTGAAGCCTTTATCTGCTAGGAGACGAGCCTTCTTGGTGAAGTATTGAACTGCGGAGGTAGACATAGCCGCGTTCCCTAGGCGATCAGCCGACTCGTTGGCTTGCCGATTTGTCGAGTTGATATGGCTGATGATTGCTGTGCTTTCGATTGGCCGGTCTGCTCTGTTGTTGCTTTTGTGGTTGTCTTTCGTGGGTTGAGAGCTGTTGAGACGCCCGACTTTTGATCTGCTAGGCCTGATATACGTGGAGATTTTACCGTGAAATTGTTGAGGTATAGTGACCGACTTATGAGTAATGGTTGATGTCAGACTGGTCACTGTTATATGTGAAGTCGAGGACTCGAAATCGTTGTGATTTTTGATAGGCTTGGAAATGTGTTGATACTGTACGGTGAATATCGTAATAAAATGACTGTTGGATGATAGTTCGAGTATTAAAACGTTGTAACGGAGATGATGTTTTAAGGTCAGATGGACCTGCTGAAAAATGGAGGAGCTTAAGCACAAAAAAAAAACGAGATCCATCATCATTTGACATTTTGAGAATCCGGTAGTGCTACGGCATGATGCAACTCCGTACTAACAAACTCATATCATCATCATGTTCTTGGCTGGTCACTAGAATTTTCGAATTTTTACAATAATTCAAGAGTGGTAACGCTTCGGGTTGGTCGAAAACTCGCTTATCCGGCACTTGTATTGTTTGCAACTTGCCCCATTGGGCTAAACAAAACCATGGACTCGATCTAAGATATTTAGCTAGAGGAAAAAGGGTGATAAGAGTACAGAGCTGAGTCACTCTGCGGGTCTGTATCATGTTTAAACTGAGGATAGCACGACCACCACACTCAACTGGAACTAATACGCCTTATGGTGCTGGAACAGTCTAACACTAGCATCACCTCTTCAACCGATAATATACATTCACACCACTCAATAAAAGCACACACCCTACAGATCTGGACCGCTATACGACTAGTCCTGCGCCTTGGACCGAGGATGATTCAATCACCGCACCCAGCTCAAGTTGCCGACCATAACCAAGTTCCTTACCTAGGACAAAAATGCACAACCAGCTGGAGTCGCTGGACAATTAGAAGCCTTACAAATTGCGATACTTGCACACCTCGAGCTTGACTTGAGCATCAGCGTCCATTTACGGACGCATAGTTTTCTCGTGTAATCCGACCCAGTGCCATGGGTGAAAAGAAGTTATTCGGAACTCACCCTACTCCAAATCCTATTATCACGGTAATGTGATACAGAGTTTTGGGGATGCTGGTTACGCAATCATGGTCTGTCTCCAGAGCATTTGGTTTCTTTGTATCCTTTGTGATTTTGATCTGTGCTATAGTATATTTGAGCCGCCAAAATTTGTAAGATCTCCGAGCATCCTTCTGAGTTCTATTATCCTAGGGAAATTCAGGCTCACTAGCCTTTGGTAATTATAAGTAAATGCCGAATGACAAAATCCGATAGTAAAAGTTTTGAGACTAGAGGAACGCACTATAGGAATAGAAGAGCGACTTATTTCTCAGAGTATTCTATATTACAATATACTAGCTCTGAGTAATGTAGTAAGCGTTTTGTTATCTGGTAGCTACTTACCTCATGTTTGCCGAACTCTAGCTAATGTTTACCACCGAAAAATTTATATTCTTCCGGCAGGCTGAACTTAGCAAACTTGATCATTTTTAATATTCAGTATATCAAGCAATCCAGCTCGTTGAAGGTACTGACTTTAATTTGAACATGGTGTAGCTCGGTTACACGATAAGCTGGTTAGCAGCTAATGCTCGGAACTTTTCACGCTCAGGAAATGGTAATCCCATGAGGACTGTCATGCTAGTAGAATAGTCAAGTTACGTATCATGATGAGTTTTGCAGAAAGCTTGAAGGCAAGCTGAAGCGGATTTTCAATTGTCACAAATTTTGCGTCTCGGGAGCTACAGATGAAGCAATGTAAATAGGCAAGAAACCATATCGCCATCATGATGAAGAAAAGAGCGCATTAGGTTGCGATATAAATACGCTATGCCCTGTCTTTAAATCCTAGAAGCAATTTCTCGGGCCAAATGGGAACACAAAATCGGTCATGTTCATACATGTAGCAAAAAATGGGAGTATCACGTACTACCTTCCAAGCCCAATTCTCCTCCAAGCGCTTCCCATGTCTTCGCACAATTGCAGGAAGTTGGGATCTTCGAGGTTTTGGACGATGAAGTCGTTGAGCATGGCGTGCCGAGTATCTTCATCGGCTTCGGCGTATCCTGGCATTTCCCAGAGCTCGATTGGGGTTGGACGTGACGAATGAGTAGCCACAAATGCTTCTAAATCATCTAGGTAGGACCGTGGAGGAGTCGTTACGGCTGGCGTGGTAGGAACAATGTCTGGAATCCTGGTAGCAGCAGGTGATTTCCAGTTCTCAGGCTCGGAGCCCGATGGCGCTCGAGTCTGTGTACTTTGGTCAATCATAGCCATTGTTTGTGTGCTCTGATCAACCATTTTCGCACGTTTTGTATTCGACGGAGGCAAGATCGGTGTAGCAACGCGCTTTCTAGCGGGCGCACTGGCCTTTGACACCAATCCTGATGCTGCAGATGTAGGACGAGCTGCTGTTACGCTCTTTGTAGCTAATGGGGAAGGTTCGTCTTCATGCATTGGGGGAGGGATGATAGTCGTCTCGTGCGTCAGGGAATCCAGATGAGACAGTAATTTCGAGGTGGTCTCCTGCTCAGCCTCGGAGGCTGGGGCCTTACGCTGTGCAATGCGCTTGATAGGTGCAACCTTCCTCAACCCAGGCGTGGTTGCGATATCAGTGGTTGTTCCGACATTTGTGTTGGCAATAGGGGTTGAATTCGGAAGACGTTGGAGGTCAAGTAAGGAAGATGATCGAGGCTTAGATTCTGGTCGGCTAAAGGGCAAAGTCCGGCGTGGTGGTATTACAAGGTCTTGAGACTCGGTTGGCGTTGATGCAGGCCTGTCAAATGGAAGTTCTCTTCTAGGGGGTGCCACCATAACGTCAAAATTGGCTTGTATGTGATAATCAGAAGGCCCGGAGGTGAAGAATGGATCCGGGGAACTGTCACTCGGTTCTGCCGACTTCTGAGGAGGCGGAAAGAACGGTGATTTGGAGGGGAGTCGAGGTCTCGAAGCACTTCTTTCGTCATCATGTGTTTGCTGCATTTGTAGCTGGTGAAGGAATGTAGATGATCTGGCTTGAATGCTGGTAATGCCATACCGTGGCTCTTGCGACATTGTCTGCGATATCGGCTGTGACAATTGGCGATTTTGAGACTGTAAATTGTCACTTCAAAATTCAGAAATAAATATCTGACTTGATTTCTATACCTCTCTCTCCACTTGCAACGAGTAGGACGGCTTTGCAGGTTCATAAAAGGACGAGATCTGGAATTGAGATTGAGCTGGAAGAGGTATTGAAGGGAGACGTGAGTCCATAACTCCCGAGAATGATTGAGACTCAGTTGCGTGCCGCAAGCTTTCCACGGTTGTAGGCCTCTCTATGTTCTCTGATCTCCCGCGAACATCGAAAGCAGTGGTTAGAGGGACCTTCACAAGACCTGAGGCTGCTGAGCTTGGGCGGGAGTTTGAATTTTGGAGAAAACCTGCAGGCAGTGCAGGAGATGAGGAATTCATATTGGATGGAACAGGTGATGGCAGTACTGGTACTCTAGGCACGTGCGGCTTGACGGGGAGTCCAAGATCCTTCATTGCGTTTATGATGATAGAAAAGTCTGTATCGTTGTTGAACTTCAGTTCACATTTTCGAACCTACTCCATACTAATCAGTCATACAAGAAAACCAGAACTCAATGCTGATGTCCGTACCGTGTCTGGATCTTTCTGGTATCGCATGGCGATTCGTGGACTATTCTCAACAACTAAAACCATGGTCGCATCACTTTGAAAGGCCCGAACAAGCTGGCAGAGGTCTTGTGATTCCTTTGGAGATCCGGGTCAGAACAAAACATAGGAACCCAGATCAGTGTCTTACCAAAAGGGTATCCTTTGAAAAGACTTTCATGATGACTTTTCTGCCAACAGTTCCCTGTTCGTTAACAAAACGGAAGGTTTGGATCTCCAGCTTGAGGTCCTTGTCAAGATGGGTCCAAGGGCCAGGTCTGGAGGACAGCTGTGTGGTGTACGAGAACTTGATCAGTGGAATGGAAGCCCATGTTGGATCTTCTGCCTGAGACTGAGTGTGTGATGGAAATTGAGAGTGAGACATCGTAGCGACAGTATAATTAGAAGTGAGGGAGGGAACAAGGAATAGAAGGAAAGAGGAGAGCGTAGGACAACGCGACAGTACTGGACTGGAGGGGACTGAAGAAAGTGGTCAGAATTGTTAGTAGGAAGGTTAGTTGGTATCAAGGATGTTGAATAGCAATAACTTCTTGTGGAATATCTCCGAACTAGACCTCACCAGAGGTAAGGTATTCTGGTGATGTTCTGATGGTGACCTGACAGGTGCTGGTCAGGTAGGATAGGAAAGAGGAAGCTGGGCTGATTAGTCATCGTCAAGCTAGTCACCAGGCACTAGTGCTGCTAGCGCAGGGCTGTGATTTTGGCTCCAGCGCGTCGCATCAAGATCCAGACCTTCGAACGCGCCTATTGCAGTCGTAGAACGAATGCTACAATAGTCCATATGGCAGCTACTGCTTCCCAACAAACTCTTTGAATAATATCACGAATATGGCCCCTCGAAGTGCTCGCGAACCGTCCATCCCTAGTACTCCTGAGTACTCGCAATTCATCGAGGCCCTCGCAGCTTACCACGAGAAGAGAGGAACCAGTTTCGACCCCGAGCCAAAAGTCGCAAACAGGCGCATTGATCTCCAGCAGCTCTTCAAGATTGTGGTAGAACGTGGCGGATACGACAAAGTCAGTGACGAGAAGTTAGCTTGGAGGAAGGTCGCCTCGGAATTCAATTTGGGAAGTGTCAATCTGCCCGCATATGCCTTCACTGTAAAGTCTGTATACAACAGAAATCTTGCGGCATACGAAATATCAACCGTTCACGGAAAAGAACCACCACCAAAAGAGATCTTGGAGGAAGTTTCGGCAAAAGGAAGTGGCCTGCTAACTCGAACCTTGGAGAATTATCGCCCGACTTTACCCAGAGAGGCAACCGCGCTGGGCAACGATTCGGACGGATCTGGCGACGAGGGAACACCGACACGAGACACAGCAACGAACGAAGAGACTCCAGGATCTGGCGGCAGAGTAGCAAGAGGCCTTCGACAAGCACCCCCTCCAAGGCAAATGTGGCAGCCAGACACCCAGTCCACGAGGCAAACTCGGAATGTTACCACTCCATCTCACACGTCCACTCCTCAGCAGATTCACAACCAGCAATCACAGCAGCATCAGCAGATACGAGGCGCCTCTACATCCTACAATCCATCTTCGAATACCGATAACATGTCTCTTGCCGTTGCGAACTATGAACCCCGTCCTCAGATGCCCCTCACACTCCGACAAGTCATCACGCCAGGAAACAGCGCAGTCGAATTTGCTCGGTTACAGAAGGTGTTGAAAGATGCGGCGGCTGTGGCTCATGGACGGGCTCCTTCTGCGACGAAAGGCATAATGCTCCCTGGTAGTAGGTTCTTCTTGGCCCCTCAATTAAATTTGTACTCATATAGAAACAGCTGGTTTTGATGGCCCGAATATCTACGTCCGTTGTTTATGCGCGCTGAGATCTGGAATACCTGCTGAGCAAGATTATGCCCTGCATCATCTGGTCAAAATATCCATGGAGCGCGGCGATAAGTATCGTTTTGAGGGCTTTCCAGGACTCGCAGAAGCGCTGGTGGAGAAGGTGCTTGAAGTCAGTTCCTTGTTTTACAAGGTCGACTGGGAGGTCTCCTATACAGACGATGGTGAGATGATCAGTGAAGATACCATCAATGGTGTAGATGGTACGCCAGACATTCTCCAGAGAATAGCCGCGCTTGCCAAGCTAGAAGTCGATGACAATATTCACACCGCTGAGTTCAGTGACAAGATGCTGCAAATCAACGAAGCTGCACTTACACTGCGGAATATGGTAATGCTTGAGGAGAATGCTCTCTATGTTTATGAGCTATCGCCTTTGCGAGATTTCCTGAGCATTGCTCTCAATTTGCCGAATCTGGAAAGTGTTGTGGAACTGAAGCACTACGCCCTCGACATTGCCGAGCAAATGACAAAGTATCTACATCTCGGCGAACACGATCCTCTCTACATCTCGCTTCTTAACCAGTTGAATTCGAACGATCGAGGTGCCATCCTAACAGCTTTGCGAGCTATCGGAAGGATCTCCATGAATCTAGAAGAAAACAATCTGCTTCAAGGTGTCCCCGCCGCTGCTATCGAGAATATTGTGAATTGGACTATGCTCAACGATGAAGACCTAGTTCATGCTTGTCTTGACTTTCTTTACCAATACACAGCCGTGGTGAAGAACGTGGACTTTCTCATCTCACAATCGCAAATTGAGCCTCTCGTCAACCAACTCGTAAGACTTTTGCTCCACGGAGTAAGAGTGGTTGAGAGAGAGTTCTACTACAGCAGAGACACCAAAATACCTGCACCTACCACGCTTCCCACGCTTCCAAAAGACATCCTCTCCCAGCTTATACAAATCGAAGAACCTGAGCGCAGTTCTCAATGGCTTAAATGCCTGTTCGAAGAGGACCCCGATGAGTCTATCACGCAGATCACTCTTTGGCAAGCATATCAGGCCTGTTTCTCGCTACCTCCAGGAACTACCAAAGTCAGCATGCTCGCAGCAGCAGATTTCATCAAGAATGTGAGCACGACTTTCGAGAAAGCCGCCGCGCAAGTTCAGTCGGGGATCGCGCCAAAATTCATAATCAAAGGTATCAGAATGCGCAGCGTGCCTGTTGATCCGAAGGGTGAAGAGGCTAGCAAATGTTTGTGGCGAGGACCGTTCGGCGGAGCCGAGCCCTGTGGCCAATACTTTATGAGCCCGGAAACCATGTTCCAGCATATCCTCAGGGAACATCTTGGCGCCAGGCAGCTCGACGATGGCAAGTTCGAGAACGCGAGTGGCTCAGCGTACAAGTGCCAATGGGATAGGTGCCACGGATTTAAAATTACCCCGGCTGCCAAGTTGTTGGATATCGCAAATCATATTAAAGTCCATCTTCCCCCTCGCCATGTTCCACGCAAGGAGCCTGAGAGCTCTGGTCCTCCACCAGCGAAGAAGTTGAAGCCTTCTTATATTGTTCCGGCCCCGAAGCGAAGTCTCGTGTTCCAAGTTACTGCTATGGATGAGCGTCAAGAAGCTGCTGGTATTCCTCTCAGTGCCGTCCTGGTACTGCGGAATCTGGCACGGAATGTCTCGAAGACTGATGCTGAGGCCACCGGGAAGCTGGAAGATGGTGTTCCCTGGCTTGACCGTCTGTTCAAGCCTGTTGAGCCACGCTTATTCGAGGTTCTGGCGCATAACAAGTCTTTGGTAAGGACCCCTTCCATCCAAATACTTCTCACTACTAACTGGCCGAATAGGCATCATACATCACGGATCTTGTTGGAGCGATTAAGTCATAGCGTGAGAGAGATTTGGTGGCGCAAACGGGGTGATATCTTTGGAGCTTCCTGAAGATCAATGAAAATTTGAGGCGTATAGGCGTAGAGGGGGGTTGTGTACAACACTTCGATAGATACCTGGCATTGTGGTGGTATAATTAAGACTTTTGACATCAGAATGTCCCTTTGGGCCCTTCTCGTACCAGTACGCAGATGCTGCCATGCGGACTGGATACCCGTCGGAAGGCGACATACTTCAGCATCTGACTCTTCTCTACTGTCACGTTCTAAACCCTTAATAAACTTTACTCCCGATGACAGCTTCCAGACCCTCAGCTCAAAGAACTATCCCATTCGAGCCATTACAGCACCGGATCGAGTTTCGCAAAGTAAGCCTTGTTGACCAGAAGGATGGGGTAGATGTTTATGAAACGGACTAGCCAGTGCAATTTCTAGGAGTAGGATCACAAATGTAGATCGGACTTGAACTTTGCCATCGCGCCTCGAAAAGTCCATTGCACCGACTATCCAAACGTTTGGTGACAGGAACCGAAGCTTGAGCTGCATGGCAAGGAGTCAAAGCGATAGGTTTGTTTCCCCATTTAAGTTTGTTTTTAGATATCACTCTTTCCTTTTCGTTAATACCTTTCCTTTACCATATCTAAGAGTCGACAGGTGTGTTAGGTTCAATGAAATTTACGTTCTTAGGCACGCTGTGGGCATTGGTGATATTGCTATGCTTGCCCAAATAATTCCACTGCCGGCTTATGCTTTCAATTACTTCATTTCTTTACCGGACTTATCTCTGATTTTTAATGAAGGTCGTGTACGAAACTGCTGACATTCCTTCCTATCTCTGCTTACCTGCTTCGATACTGCATTGCCTAACACAACATGCTCGCCAACGGATCATCTTTGGCTCTGCAAAGATGATGGCTTCAGCTCTAAAAGGCTTGCCTGCATCGAGACAGCTTGCACTTTCCGAAAATCATTAAGTAGGTGATGTAAATTTCCTACTCCACATTTAAAGACTGCTTACAACAAGGCCAGCTGCCAAGAACTCCACAGCGACCATTTACAACACGCCTATAAGAGATAAGAGGCACAAATTTAATACCGCAATAGCAATCCCACGCTAGCGAACTTTTCTGTCGTGGTCCGCTCCATAGTCAGGTTTGCAGGGCCAGATTCAAGGATATGGTGGGATGATGCCGTGGTTCTTATAGTTGGGGTTTGTTGCTCTCTGTTCATTTCTTCCTAGTTACTTGCAGTTCGCCTGACACATACCAGATGGCAGCCACATGCTTGCTTACATTCGCGCTCATATTAGGTGAGTTCCATCTTCTTCAAGATGTATTGTTCATTTGAGTTCCTGGCATGGCTCAGGGGATATGGGAAGGGGAAGGATGTCTGGACCATACCGTTTGACTTGATAACTCTGCAGCTTAAGGTTCGTCTCGCTCCGTTGTGAAAATCTTTACCAAATCTCGTTTTACTAATTGAATACCACAGCTCTTCTGGGTAAACGATATCATCTATTCCTTGCCATTACTCTCCTCAAAATCGCTTTTCTCCTAATCTACCTCCGTATTCTCCCATCCCGGATTTTCGACGAATGATTTGGTTTCTCCTAGGACTCAACGCCATCCTAGGAGCCATTTACATCACCGTTATGTGTTTTACATGTGGACCTGTTCACGACATTTGGACGTCGTGGGATCACCAACTTAAAGGAAAATGCCTTGATCTGAATGCTCTGTCTTTTGGCAACGCTGGGGGCCGGGATAGCTTTGTGTCTCTTGAATTTGACTTTACCACTTGGACAGAGCTTCAAGTAGGAGTTGAGGAAGAGGATATATGTAGGGTTGATGTTAAGTGTTGGTATTATGTGAGTCCTTTCCCGTACCGCTCCAATGAGAGAAGATGTTGGTAGCTGATTCATGAGCGTCTATGATCAGCGTGACTATGATCAGCGTTCTCTGTCTTACGTCACTTGTTCACTTCGGCAGCACTTCAAATCCAACATGTAAGTTTCTATTTGAGTGGCATCACTAACACTCCTGCAACACACCACAGCGGAAA
The DNA here is from genome assembly GCA_014282315.1 of Neospermospora avenae. Lineage (NCBI taxonomy): Eukaryota > Fungi > Ascomycota > Leotiomycetes > Helotiales > Ploettnerulaceae > Neospermospora > Neospermospora avenae. Next base: position 5,070 of record JACBAH010007387.1, on the reverse strand, counting down.
CACTGATGCTTAAATTACTAGGGATGCCCTCAACCCAGGCTTCTGGTCTAACATGGAAGTTCACATTGGATTAGTATATGCCATCCTATCGCGTCTAACTCATACGTATATTTCCCCCGCGGAAACCTGATCCTATGGAGTCCAATGAGAGTCAGAAGCGCTTCTTAGTGAATCCGAACCTGATGGTAAAGATCAACCGTCAGCCGCAGAGAAAGTCTATGAAGGCGGCGAAGAGTGAGGGTATTGTGTATGAAAGGAATTATGGGGTGGAGTTTAGCGATCACGTAGATGAGGGAAGTGAGGATGTCATTGTTCAGATCGTGGAAATTCAGGGAGGCGATAAATGTCGGGGGAAGAGTGTACCGTAGTGATTTCAGAGATTTGAAATTGCGTTTTAATGAGACATGGCGCATTTGTAGTAAAAACAATATCTTTGTATTATCGAAGCTGATACTCTCGCAGCAAAACGGGCTCGCTTAGCTCCGAATTTCCTCAACATGGTATCAAATGGAATCATACAAACACAGCGGCTAAGATTTATAATTGCAGAGATCGTAAGAGAATTGCTTAACTACTAAGTCTGAGATGACAAGTACTCATTTGGAAGGACTTTCATTAAGTGTGATGTAAATCGTCGCTTCCACTAAGAAACATGACCTTCACCTTTGAAAGGTGAATTCTTTAGGCGTCCCTTCCTATTGTTATCCAAAGTTTTATTTATAAGACCCTGAGAATTTTTCCGTCTAATCTTCCTCTCCACATACGCTTCAAATTCATATTTATGCACCTACTATTTCTTTCTGGCAATGCTAACGATACTGATTCCCCTTGCACTCAATTCCTAAGTGGGAGACTCTATACCGCATTCGCAGTTCTGCGAGGTTGTTCGAACACCTTTCAGTCATCCCAAGCAGGGCTCAGGAAGAGGTCACTGCAAGTTGTACCACAGACTTCAGCCTCGAAGCTTCTCTTTCTACAATCATACCCACAATGGCACATCCAAGTCCGCCCTCCACGGCCGGACGCACGAAGGATCCACTCGTTTCCCAAAACGTCAATCGAATCGACCTCTGGACACCACCGATCACCCCTCAATTAAACAAGACTACACTGGCATCTCTTCCAGCTTCGTATTCACCTACTGATACAAAGGGAAGAGGAAGAGTCGCTGTCTTGAAGCTCACCGATGATTCAAAAGTCAATGGCGCAAGTTCAGGAAGAAGCTACAAGGCCCCGATTACTAAGTCTGTATTTATTCCAGGACTTGCAGCGGACAGACAACGCTTGGAACCCGCAGGTCTTGGGCAACGTATTGATAATATACAGATCATGTCTGCCGACCCGGCATCCGTGCCAGCTGTTGGTGACAACTCGATTCAGGTCAACCTTGCTGGTAGCAATGGCAGTAAGAAGAGCAAGCCAAAAGCAAAGGCAAAAGCCAAAGCTAGGAAAGCTACTCTGGCACCGTTAACATCAGCGCCACCCGCCACCATCTCCAGGGACTTTGTTACCTCTTTACCCAATACGAAAGTCGCAACTCTTTTCCCAAAAATCACTGGCGACTTTAAGTTCTTTGAGAGCCGCTACCGCGTCGACAATCGGAAGCCGAATCGGGATCGAGCAGTAAACGTGCTGAAAGACCACGTCGCTCGGAAAATCAAGCTCGTTGGTACTGTCAAGCTCCATGGATCGCATGCCGACATTATCATCAATCAAGATAATACGATTCGGCTCCAGTCTAGAACACAACTGGTGCTGCATGGAGATAAGGACGTTCTCGGGTTTGCAATCACCATGTTCCGCCTCGAAAGAAATCTGCTCAAACTGAAGGATAGAATCGAGAGTCGATGGATCGAAATCAACCAAACATCATCCTTGAGCAAATACCATCCGCTAATTATTGCTGGGGAATGGGTCGGACCAGGCATTCAGAAAGGCGTTGCGCTTGACGAACTTTCTCGCAGATTATTCGTTATCACGTCCATCTCATTCGACAATGCGTGGCTTGATGATCAACTCTATTCTGACATTGAAGATGAAGACGCCGGGATCGTTCATGTGGCTCGCGGTGGCTTTTTTAAGGAGGAGTTGGATGTCACAGACCTCGAGAGTTGCAAAGAACGTGCGATGGCGCTCGCTATGGATATCGAGAAAATATGCCCATTTGCTCGGAGCTTTGGCATCATTGGTAGAGGGGAGGGGGTTGTCTGGAAAGCTGCTCATCCACTGGGCAAGGATCATCGCTTCTGGATCAAGACCAAGGGTCCGGAATTCGCGGTCACAAAGATACATGAGTTGCCAACACCAAGAGTCCCTACACAGGGACAGGATCCGCTCACGATAAGAGAGGATGTGATTGAGAGAACGAGACAGTTCGCCTTTGCCACCACGACGGAGCCAAGATTGGAGCAGGCCTGGGAGGTCTGTTTCATAGAAAAGATGTTACCCATAAACAAGAATTCCATGAGACATTTCATTGACTGGATCTCCCATGACATCCTGCTCGAAGAAACGAGGAGAATCAAAGAGTGTAAGGTGGACGAGGAGTACTTGATAAAGTGCATTCACTGGATAGCAGAGCTATGGTATGAGAGTCGGTTGGTTGAAATTGAGAAATTGCAGGCTCCCTCTTCAGTAATAGAGACGGGCAAGGTCGAGAGTACTGCCCCAGCAGTCATTGAGGAGATTGTTCGCTTGCACCCAGGAACCAACGTTGTGGCAGTTTCGAGCCTTGAGAATGTAAGCAGTTGGTGGTGAACGAGTGTGTGATCGGAGATATTGACTGGAAATAACGAGCGTTACTTTTCAAACTCGTTATGAAATGCCATTCCAAGTACAGCGCGACTTCACGTTTGGCTCGTCTGTGGCTGGTGGAGTGGAAGCAGCAGTTTGCATGGTACTTCTCGTGGCGTTAGACCAGACAGGATATCGGAAGGGCCAATCAAAAGTTCATTCTTCACAAAATCTCCCAGCTTGTTGCTTTTCGTGAATTGTGATGGTAACTAAATGAGATTTGGAACAATATCTCGACAGCTCTAGGCTCGAATCATCGATTGACACCCGATATCTACTGTAAGAGGCGAGCCCTATAGATGAGCGCTGGCCATGCCCGCGCATACTAAGCTGGGACTTTATGTGCTAAGGCTTAGTACTCGCACCTTTTCTTTCTGGTTTAGCTTAGAAGCTGACTCTCTCCTTTCTCGAAGTTATTAAATACCACACCTGAAATACTGCGTATACGTGACTCACCCGTGACAACTACTGCTCGATAACTTACTATTTGTAGCCAGCTCGCTCCAGCCGGCAATAACTTCAGAGTAGCCTAAGCGAAACTCCAAAATAGTAAGGGTTAGTGGGAAACAAGTGACACTGATTGGTTATATGATGAATTATAATCGGTTATGATTGGTTTAGATTTGAGTAAAGGTTGTAATCTAGTCTACGGATTACCTGAGTGTGGGTTGGCACATACAATATTACCATATTGATTATCACAGAAAGAATCTAGTAGTAACAAGGTTAGTAGGCCCTTAGAAGGATCAAGGCGATACTAACTTAGGCTCCAACGATTTTCGTGTTTGGCCCCATGCTTGGTTGGGCAATCACAAATAAGGGCAGTGTATCTTTCAAGATGACAAGTGCATTGGCCGAAGCTATGATTTGCGACATGTTAGCAGGCTTTAGACGATAACGTGTGGCGTATTTACGTTTTGTCAAAACCAAACTGTTCGGATTAGCAATTAGAAGAACGGATTAGCAATTAGAAGAACTTGAAATCACAGGAGACGTACAGCAAGGATCCCGTCATTATTTTGAAGGATAATATTGAGATCGTAACTTGATCGCTTTCTTCCCCTATAGCCATCACTGCATGTAGCGGAGAGATAAGTTCCCTTTGAGTGAAATTCCGGCGCAGGATTGAGAGATCTTCCCGAAGGCTATAGCAGCCGGAAGAGTAACAAGGGGGAGAAGGACAGAGAAACGCATTTTATAGTATGAGGTGCTCTGAGAGTGTTAACGGTGTAGTGTTGTCAGAAAGCGAAGAATGAGCGAGGAGAGACAGTCCTTATTTATAATTGCAAATAGATATCATATTTCAAAAGAGGAGTTAGTAGTTAATATAATAAACGCAAAATATATCAATCTATACGGAGTTTTATTTGACCTTAAGCCTAGCTTTTGGAAGTTTTAGATTTATCAAAAACCTAATACTTAGGCTAGTCCTTGTACGAAGCGAATTAGAAGTAGATAGTGAGGTTCGCTCACCCCCCTACTTATGCCGGTATTCTAATCTGATAGAGGAGGATGGATATCTACCGCCCTTCTGTTCTGACTGATGCTGGTCGAATGAAGATATTAATCGTAAATCTTGACGACTACCCTTTCAGGACCCTACCCGAAAGTGGGAGAACGCACAGTGTCCCCTGAAAGCGAAGTTATCTGTGCTCAGTTGAATGCGAATCTCGGTTGTTTGGATATTGATTTAATAGAATTACAGAAAACTCTAAGCGACTTGATAGGATATATTCTTGAACCTTTACGTAGTAATTAACTAATTTACACTTTCGCGCTCGTCGCGAAAGAACGAACATCAAGTCCCACTCTTATATAGTTTGAAGGAGCTTCCGAAAGCCGCTGCCGCAGGTTGAACAGGATTCATTCCGATGTCCAACGCTGTCGTTCTATACCTTCGTATAGCCTGAAGCGAAAACCCATTCAGCTAATTTCTTCTGAAACCTAAGGTACCTAAGTACGGAAGCGGGTGGACAGTGTGTCTCGCCCTCCCCCATGGCCTGTTCTTTTACATAATGAAACTTATGGGGGATAACCTCAAGATCATTGCAGAATCGCAGATATCGTATACCTACAATCGACAGGGTCTCATAATATTAACTCCAAAGTTCTTGAGCACACTATAGTAACCTTGAAGGCTTCGGCCGAAGAGATTGCCTATCTACTAGCCGGCCCACCTCCAGTTTCGCTCGGGGCTCGCTTACTGTCGGGGAAAGCGAATGTCACAGGCAAGCAAAACTGTCACAGCTCAGATAGCCGAGGCAGTCTTTTCCCACC
>JACBAH010007386.1:0-28687 GCA_014282315.1 Neospermospora avenae | reverse complement strand
GCCGAGCATCAGGTGGAGCTCCTCCACCCAATATAGCACGGTATCGAGAGGATGTTAATGCAAGGCCTCAAACTGCACCCAATGATGGCAGGGGTCACAATAAGAGGGACAGTATGGGTGGGAGTATGAGTTGGGTGGGCAGGACGAGGTCGGGATTCTCGTCGAAATCCCCCCCGAGTATCTTCAGAAGCAGCAGTCAACACAGCCGGCGTAATAATTCGATGCGTTCAGACGTTGAATACCCTGTTCCTGCTATACCAGCCCAGTACGCGACTTCGACGCCGGAGGTCTATCAGCCCAAGAAGGGTCCAGGTTCTGGCTCAGAAGTTCTGGGTGGATATGTTCCCCCTTTTGCTCAACACGCACGGAGGGGTTCATCTGCTTCACACAAGTCGTATGTCGACCTACTGGAAGCACACTCCAGCATACGGCCAGGAAGCTCAGGGCATAGATCAAGGGCCTCAGGAGTTCGACATTATGGCGAGGATGTAGCAGACCGCAATATCAGTCGCTCCAGACCTCCAAAGTCCGATGCGGCTCACTTGGATCTGAGCTCGCCTCAGTTCAGCTACATGAAGACTGTCTATGCACCTAAGAAACAGCCAGCTGCAGGTGTGGCTGGTGCTCCCCGGGCTAGGCCTGGGTCTCCCTCAAGGGTCTCATCCGCTTTGGGACATGTCTTGGGTGAAGACGGACCTAGTGATGACGTTCCTCCTCGAAGCCACGGGAATGCCCCATCCACTCGTTCCGCCACCTCAACCCCTAGAGCACATCCTCGTCGTACCGAGTCAACCTCTTCATCTAACAATGTGTCCTATGCTACTGCAAGTAGAGGACGGGTTCGAGACGAAGATCAACCTTTCTCTTCTTCTAAAGCACATCCATCCCAGCAACAAGGAGCTAGAGCTCTATCACCGCTTTCACATTCTAATACTGCCCAAACGACAAGCGATCGCCCAATGATGCGTGATACTCTTCGGAAGTTTTTGCGTCCCAAACAAAAGACTACTTCCACCACAGAGCAATCAGACACCCGTTCACAAACCTTTGGCGAAAAGTTCCTCCGTGAACCTCCACCAGTTGCGGCTGCAATACCTGGACCTCGTCAAGCTCCTCAACAAGATGATTCATTCGCTACTTCCTCGAATACGCCGGTCAATCATGCTGTCAAGCGAAAACCTGCCATCTCAACCAATAACGAAGGTCCGAACTACCCGCCAGTGAGCATAAATTCACCTACAAATGGACTTAAGCAGTCGAAGCGGGGATCTGTAAGCTACTCTACATTCCCTAATACTAGCAACCGTCCTGGGAACAACAACCAGACGGATCGTACAGACTTTGCTGCACGAACTCCTTCCATGAGCAAGACCAACAAAGGACAGGGAATGATCCTCGAAGATTCGAGCGTGCCTCCAAACCTCGACGGCATCGTAGACTTGACAAATACGGTCGATACAGAGATTATCACCAAGACACTTCCCGGTATATTTCCACCTCCCATCCCTCCCATGTCTGAATACCGAAAACTACGTCCCGCATCAACACTGTCTCGCATATCCACACGTTCGTTTTGCACAACGCCCGAACTGTCCCCTATACATACCTCTCCCCATAGCATCACGGCACCATTTTCTTATCCTTCGGAGGATTGGCCCCTCACTCCAACACTTGATGCAAGATTTTTGGATTCCTTAGACAGCATTGGCAAAGCGAATGCTAATACAACATACTAGCTGTCACCCACGAGCACGTCACTCCGGTCAAGCGTGAGATCAGACAAGAGCGAATCATGCGCGAAATCCACACACATGAAGTCCGTCATCACATTCTACCAGTAATCGACACCGAGATCCTCCCTACGAAACACTACATTCACAGTCCAGATGGAAAGGGTCTGATTGAGATACCTGCGCCAGCGGTACCCGACCATAAATTGACTGGTAGGATGAATGGGAATTGGTCCCTGTCGAGAACATCACAATCCCATACGAGCTCTTTCGCTACAAATCCTGCTTACCACCACACAAGTATTGAAGACGATTACGAAAGCGCCGAAGCACCAGTTATTGGGCTCGCTCGAGGAGAGCCCACCAGACCTCGCTCACGAGGCGATTCCCGTGCGCAGAGTCTCAAGAACCTTTTCACGGAACCCATTCTCGTAAGCAAAAAGGAATACATGACTGAGTTCGACTATCCTCGCACTGAATACGTCTGGAGACACCCACCTGTTTTCGAAGATGCATTGGGACGCACACAGCCTGTTATTATTGGTGCTGGACTTGGCTATGCTTCTCGCGATCAATTTCTTGAAGATACATCGCGTGCGTTTGAAAATGGTACGGTGCGTAGTCACAAAGAAGAGGAATCATTCCTGTTCCACGACTCAGGATATGGTTCGCAGGGTATGCTACCCGGTTTATCAGCAGCTGCACCTATTTCCAGCAAGCCGCATAACAATGAGGCTTCTGCAGGGTATGTCAAGCCAAGGCACTCTGTAGGCAATGTGAAAATTGCAGGTAATGCCGAGAGCGAAGCGAAGTCACGGAATGGGATGAATGGGTTTGGAGCTAGTCACGGCCGAGAAGATTATTTGGTAAACAATATGAGGGCGATGCACGTGTAGTGTAGAGACGTGATTTATTGGTATATGAATCGACCTTGTTTACGCACACTAGCAGGCATTCAGTAATTGTTTATAGTTTACCTGTATTTTATACATCAAAATTTTATAATCATGCTGTAAATATATGTTTACCACCGGCTACGTGAGTTCGATATATCTACAACATCTGGTATACACGATCAGAACGATTCCCAGCGATACAATAGTGTATAAACCATTCGATTGAGAAACGCTGCCTTGAATCTCGGTTCCGATAAACTAATGCCATCTGATTCGTTCTTTCTCACGAAGTCATTTTCGGGTCAGAAAAATATCAGAGGCACCAATCACGTGCCGCAACGTATTTGCTTGACCACCATCAACCAATGAAAGGCCACCCGAAGTACTTTTACTGAGGTCGAATCAGTCCTGAAAAGTGCGACGTGCAACAAAAGTTTCAAAACGTCTCTAATGGAGAGTTGTGTGTGGCTACAGTACCAACTCGACAAGGGTTGGAAGGCGTGGCAAGATATATGGTCATATGATGGTTTTGGGACCCGCTGGATGGATCGCAAAGTTGAGACGGACGAACTGATGCATTTTGGTCTTGAGTATTGGTATAGGATAGCTATTTTCAGGGGAATCTAAACACCTGTCGTCTTGGCAGGTTGCCTCATCTGATAGATCGGGTTGGGAGGTGTTGAGATACACGTGACTTGAGGGTCTTACCTGACTTTCAACACCAGATGTCGACGGTGAGCAACACCACATTTAATCCTCGTACGATACGGATAGGTCACTCGAGAAGCTGAGTCTGTTAGACTATTGAGTAATATCAAGAAAATGATCATAGAATCATAAGCTTCTTCGGTAGAGCGCATCAAATATTTTCTCACCCCGCTACAAGTTGTATACCACGTCTTTTTCAGATTCGGGCTTCTTACAGTTCATTGCAATGGAATTATCTTTGTTCCTCGGCTCAGTGATACCACTGACATTCGGAGTCATCGGTATCTAGAAATTACATCAAGTGATCCTAACTCCTTGGGCGGAAAGGGCAGATTTATGCTCTGGGGCTGGCGAGGCAGTTGCGGTTACTGCCATGAGGGTAACGGCGAGGATGTTTGTGAGTTGCATGATGATGCTTTATGTCTATATGTGTATTGAGTTAATAACATAGATAGAATATTGCGAAGTTGATAAGTAAAGGTGATGAAGTGAGAAGAGACGGTGAATGGGAGGAGGTCTTACATAGATGACATCCAGAGCCGTAGAGGGCTGCATTGATGAGAGTCAAAGAGAACACTGATGATCAGAGCGACGTCACCTTGAGAGTTGATCATTCAAAGTCATCATGATCCGCGCTTCACAGGATGAACTTCCCTAAATATTCCCTGAGGGGACGTCTCCAGCGGTTCTGCTCCTACTCGAAACTCTCAAGAGAATAGTTACATATATTGATTAGTGATTCGCTTTGGCCTCACGATTTCGATAGCAAGTCACAGCGATCTTCATACACAGAGCTCTTGGCCTAGTCGCTGGAGATAGCAGATCTTGTATGCACGCTGCAATACACAAAGAGTCAGCCACCAATAATACATCCAGTTTGAGCAGGTAAGTACATGGATTGGGATCGAAAGCTACACACTCTCTTAGCTACATACTGAAGAAAGTTGAATAAAAGGCAAACAGGATGCCGGAAACCATTCTTGTTTTCGTCACAGCACAGCAACTCGACTTCAGTGAAAATATCTGGCAGTTCCATATGCAAAGATGCATCAAATCTTGAAGCTACCGGGCTGAGCTGATCTTTTTAATTAGGGTTAAACGTAATGCAAACAATACAAATTCTCACCCTCCTCTTTTGCCGACGTTGGTTGTTTCTACGACGAATCGGGATAGAACAGCTTGCATATTTTAAGAGACGGCACAGGTGCTTCAGGAGGCCCTTTTTATAGAATATTTAGGAGGAGAGATTGCGCATAATGACGGACATTCCTCTGACCATAACACGTATCATATGACGACGAAAACACTTTCCCATCGATGCTTCAGATTCGGTCGAGGGATCCTGGTACCCACATATAACCAGCATTTTCTCAATTTGTACATTGGATTTGAGTGAAAGAAGTGATCACAGAAGGGATCGAATTCGAGGAAGGACACTGCGACCGATTGTTTACTTGTCGCTTAGCACGAGAACAGCTCCTTTGCAGGCGCCAGATCAGCACCCGAAGACCAAGATCCCGCATAGACTACATCTTGAAGAAGACTGGACGGTAGTCGGTGACATGACTTCTACTTCTAGAATGATTAATAAGTAGATCCATTTTCAACAGATTGTTAAATTTGTTACTCGGAATGTTTTCTCCTGCTCGTACCTGAGGTTACATGACAGCACATAATGCGAGGAAACTCTCTGAAGACGACGATGGCGAATCGAATGTAACGACTGAACTCACCTCCTTCGAAAGCAAAAAGAGCCTCGGCCTCATATCTACAAACCATGCAAGTGATACAACCCACGGTGAACGATATTGCGATGAATTACATGCACAATATGGAGTTACACTCCAGATTTCTTCGTCTGAAGCGCAAATTTGAATTTGAACAAAGGAAAAGTTACATTCTGATACGCTGTCGTTGTGTCAGTTATAAGATACTAACAGGCCAGTCAGACTTTCAACGTTAAATCTCCCATGGTGTCTGAGCCCCTGGCCTGCGCTGAGTCGCCTTCAAGAAAGGCAAATAAGCCCCATCACTTGCATTGTGAAATATTGAAGTCTGCTTTACAGCAAGACCTTAATCATCTGTCCAGTCGGGTGCCTGGCCGGAATGTGTTCGGCTCCCAGACCGCTGAGCATTAACTTCTCCAATCCCGCGATCCTGAAATAATGAGGGTCCAGCACCTGTGAATCTGGGGAGACTTCCTCGAGCGATTCAGCGGCAGTTCGGCTAGTCATCTTGATGCATTCCTCAGAGGCCTGTGATGCACCCTATCATCTCCACCGTCGCATGCGTCCCTGGAAGGCAGCACCGCTGCTCAGCGCTGTAAAGGCAAATTCAATTGATATGCACTTCATTTTTCTGGCAAGTCGTGTGCTGATCGACTTATCACTATCAAAGTATTTGTTGAGTAAGTGAGATGCTGAAAATGTCAAAAGTTTGGAGAAGATTGACATTTGACTAGTGCTAGCTGCCGATTCAGGGCTGCGGATCGGGCGATTTGCCGATTTGATGACTAGCTTGAGTTCCTAGAGATGCGGCTTCCTTGGGTCATCGATGACTTTACATAGTGGAAGGCTTCGACAATTAGAGCAAAGACCGAGAACGACGAGCTGTACATTCCCTTCCGAGGTGTAGCGCTTGGCAATAAGTCGGGCTTCCGTTCGCCTCAAACATATCCCTTCGGGAGCCGAACTATTAACCCAACCGTAGCACTGACAACATTTTTTTTTCGGACTAAGCAAGTATTCTACATTCTTGAGACCCGATAGTTGCTGTAATAACTTATCAATTGAAACAGTTGTTTGTTTCTAGCGGGAGTTGCAAGATTGACCTTAATGAACTCCACCCTACTACTCATATATACAAGAAAATAATCGGAGCTAGGAAACGATGCATAAATCTCGCAGAGATTCTGATATGTTCTACTAAGATGCAGGCTCAAGCGGTGGATTCGCATTCTTGATCAATTCCATCGCGTAGTCGTTCCACCATACTCCAGCACGAGGTGCAGTCTTGCCATTAATCTGCGGTCCACAAGCACCGTCTGACTCCCCACCAGGCTTCGCCCAAACAATACTGTCGACCACAGTACTATTTGTGTCTGGGGTAGGCCTGAGACCAAAACCCGCCTTCACATTGCACCAATCGCCCCACTCGATTCTTGTGTTTTGCAAACCACTGCGGCCTTGATCGATGATGAAATGGGCAGGGAGAGATTGATTGGTCAAATGAGGTGCGAGGGATTGTGCGTAGTTCTTCTCATCGAATGATTTGCTGAACTCGGTGTAGTTTGCACGTGGATTCGCGACGTATGGGTTGTAATTCGACACATCGGTCGAAAAGCCGCGGATCTTAGAACCAGCTTGGAAAGTTTGTGCAAGGGCTACAACTTTGGCGAACTCGGCAGCAGCTATTGCGACGTCAGTAAAACACAACCAATTCGAGGTGGAGCCATACCCAGTGGAAGATTGTCATCCCATCCTAGCCATCCACCATGTGCTGCGTCGATGTACAGGTGTAAGTTAGGAGCTTGCAGCTTGGAAATGGCATATGCAATTCCCTCCTCATATATTGGGATAGCTCCGGCACAGAATGGGACTTTCTGGTTCGTGACCGCATTTCCCAAACTATCTGGCTCCAAGATAATGGCGAAAGTCAAATCAGGGGCGGCTTTCACAGCTGCAGCAAACGGATCGACGTAAGTCTTCTTGTACAAGGCAAGACCATCCTTGGCCGAAGTAAATTCTCCACCTGACTCTCCGGCAGAGCAGTCCCGATCAGGCAAGTTGTAGTGAATCAACTGTACGATTTGCTCTTTGCTGGTGCGCTTCTGCTCTGCGCGGGCTTCCTCGATGGACGTGGCGAGGTCGGCGAGGTCCGAGACTGAGGATATCCAGACGAAGGATCCGATCGCTTGCACGCTCTTTGCACGCGCTGCATTCACACTGTCGCCTGCGGCAGTAAATGAAGCGATTGTCTCTTCCAACTTTGCGGCATACTTGGAATTTGCGTAGTAGTGCTTGCCGACGAAAGGATTGACGTCTGTTGCATTGGTGTCTCTGAGTATGAGCCCTGAAGGAAGTGCAGAGGCGATACAAAGACTACCCAGGGCAGCAAGAGCGGTGGAGTAAAGCATAATGAATGACGAGGATAGCTGTTGTAAAAGAGGGAACAGTATGAAGAGCGGAAAAAACTGGGAAAGCTACCTACACTTTATATCAATGATGAACCTAGCATTTTTCAGTCTCCTCATTCTACCAATAGTTCGCAGGAGTCTTAGTTTCGGTATGAGTGTGAATACCTGTCCACAAGAAGTTCATATGACCTTGAGACTTGAAATATAGCAATCTCGCCTGGAATAAATGAAGTGAGCTCAAAGGAAAATGTATATCTGCACTGTTTGCTGGGCGCCAATGATAAACGGATTGCTTCGGAAGCACTCATTGGTCGTTTACTTATTTTGACATGTTTTAGGCGAAGTGAAAAATAGTGACGGAAAAATAGATTAATCCGGGAAGGGGGATGCTGGGTACGATATACTACAGGCGAAACGGAGCGATAGACCGTGGCGTTCATCCCATATTAAAAATTAATTAATCCAAGTTCCAGGGAGGTTGCCAACCCACGGTCATTTGTGTCGATCAAACGATAGATATCATTGGCCGTTGTAATGATAGCCAATCTGGCAGGTTGAGACCCAGAAGAGTAGATAAAGCGAGGGAAGCGCCGTATCACGTGCTATCCTAATCTGTAACTTGGCACGAACAAGTCACAAGGCCGATCTTGATTTACTTGTGACTACCTATGTGAGAAAGTATCAAAACGAGATGTCCGTCTCGCTACGAGGCATCACAGCAAAAGAAAAAAGAGCAACGAATGTTGCCCCTGTCACGTGAGAATAAGCTAGCATGTCTGATAGCTCGCAAATCTTAGACTCGAATGCTACGGAAATGAGAGACAGATTAAAGCGTGCTGTTTCCGAATGGCAATGAAAACGTATGTTTGAATCTGTCTGCAAATTCTTCGCAGATGACTGGTCCTCCGCCAACTCCGTAATTTCGGTTGATTACATTCCGTCTACACATTGGGCGTCCTCGAACATCAATCATCTCAACTACTGCAGACACAATAATATGCCAATATGCCAATACGTTACAAGGAAAAGAAGTTCGTAGTGACATGCTATCGAGACGGCTTGAATTGTGCCCCTCTTACCATCAGTGTCTTCGAAAGCGTGAAGTGAAGCCATCAAGTCCACTTGCCCGCACCCCCGCAGCTGCAGACTACTTGAATTCTTGAATTGAAATGCCACTTTTGAGCATTCAGTAAACTTTGTGCTTGGCAACGATAGCCCAATGGAATTAGAGGTTTCAGCTCTCCAAGCAAGCTGCTGGCTCTTCATGACGTCGCCAGACGGCACAGGAATATCGGAATGCGGTACTTATTGATGTCGAAATTTACATGAAGATATACTTCCGCGTGAGTTCTATGTTGTACGAAAAGTCTTTGCTATCAAGAAATTATATAAAATAACATGGTGGCAATTTCGAGACTTCTATTGCTTGGTGGTTTCGCCTGCCTGACTCTGGCAACAGTCAGATGGGGACGTGGAGGCATGTGGTGATATGTGCTTCAATCCAAGGTATACGTAAAAATAGTGTCCGGCAAAGGTTTAACGTATTGCTGACGGTCGCAGTATACTTGCTTTTATGCAGACTTCTTTTGTCCAGTTCTTGAACAGGGTTTAACTCTGCGATGCGGACAGGATCGCTATCTTCCAGAAATGTACTCGTAAGTACATGATTTGTACTTTCCGACTCGAAGTTGGTGAACAACAACTTCAATAGATGCTCAAAGATCGATTAACATATCCGCCTTCAGCTTCTAGTCCCGTCCCCGCATCTTCGTCCGCTTCCGTCTCAAAAGCAACTTGCTCTGCCGAACAACCACTCTAGAGCTGGACTCTCTGCCATACTAAAATCATTATATTCCGATTGCCATTCTGCCTCACAGGTCGTCGTGACATCTCCTGAGCAAAATAGCAATTTGACTGTCAACGGACCTCGAATAATCGTGGCTTAGCCAGGAGGAAATAGTGGCATCATCGTCTACTTCAAGCCCGAGGAAGGAATCAATGGAAATCTAGGGATAAATATTGTGAACTCATCCAGTACTTCGCCATTTTCGCCCGTTTACGATGTTTTAGAAAATGCAAATGCTACCATTGGAATTAGCACCTGGGGGAGTTCAACACATCTGCTGTTTTCTCAGTAGCTGGTCTAGGCAGCATCAGGACAGTTCGGGATTTTGTCGAGGGTCTTAGTTTACTCCGGGACGAGATTGAAGGGGCGTTGAATTATTCCAGCATCAAAAAAGGTGTAGAGATGAGTCGACTGTGGCTTGACAACATCATCACAACAATATTCTCGCTAACCAGTGACGGCCAGTCGGTTCAGCATAAAGGCACCACGGCCACGCTTCCAGCGGGGATATACACTTTCAATACATCCTACAACTATCCATAGTTGGCGTTATTGAGCGCTGAAGAATTTCTGAGTCCAGGATCTGCGGATCTGCTCACTCAATCCGCGGACTAAGCCACATCCCTCTCTTTCTTGTCGTATACAATGAAATTGACTGCTGGCGCTCGGGGATTCTTAACGTATTTCGGTAGACATTCAATGATCGCTACTTTACTTCTTGAACAAGAATTGAGCATGGGAGAAGGAGGGGCTTTTATTGCAGAAAGTCTGGAAAGAGTCAACATGACCGATGGGTCGGTGTGCCATGAAGAGACCATCGGGTAATATGCACAACGTAAGATCCGAGGGCTCTTTATTGTCGGAACTACTACTATGTAAGCTGGTTGAATTTTTAGAATGATATCACCAGCATTGCTCCTTCTTGCGACTACAGAATGGTGAAGATCTACCGGCAGTTTTGGTTCCTGAACTAACTTGCTAGATCGGTACTGATTACTTTCTTCCAATCCTGATGGACCACTACATTCTCCGAAACAACGAGGGCTCAACACGTCCACCAAAATTCTTCAAGTTTGTAGATTTGACACCATTCTTTTCAAGCCACAAAGGAAGTTACAGGACGATGTCAACGATTTTCCCCGAGAATGCAAATTTGAACTACGGAGAATTGGCATGAATAAGTGCACTGAAGATTGTCACAACATCGGCTCCCTTCGCTGCTCCAGCTAATCAGACAATCGAAAATTTGATCTATCTGAGGCCGAACGAGATTGTTGGTGAGTGGCGAGATGGCACGTACAGGCTCGGCGGTGCAAGAACCCCTTTTGATGTAAACACTGCTCTTGTTCCAGCCGCTCTTCGGTCGATCTCCAAACTAGCCACAGCTGGCATTTTGGACTTCATTGCCACTCTGGTCGACCAATAGGCCTGGCAGCTCGCCATGATGGCCAAAGGAATGGAGCTATAACTCGCGCGCGCAATTCGACTTCTATCCCAAGTTTCTGCAGAGATAAAGTCGTGTATGACAATGTGAAGAGGGCGTAAAATGCGCTTTGGGAAGTGATTGAGGCGAACAAGGATAATCTGACTACGGAAGTTTGGAGCCGGACATATGGTGCTGGGAACGAAAAATCTGAGTACATTGATTTAGGAAGCTTACCGGCCCCAGCTGGGGTGAGCCCTACTGAGAGTAACATTGTTCAATTGTGGAGTTTGACATTTTTGGCTGCCGAAAGAGATGAGAGGTTGCACTGACAAACAGGAGAACCACCTAAATGCTTGGTCGATTGGCACGCGGTGATATTGGCTTGAATGATTTCTGTTGACCTTTGTACAATCATGAGTATAACTTGCCTACACTAGTATTTTCTACTACTAATATCCATTCGGTATCCCGTCACAATCTACCCCGCGCTCGATGGTAAGTGTTTTGGTCTACTCGCATTCATCGATTACTGGGGCTGTAGTGTTCGTATTAGCACCTGTACCTGCACCTGCACCGCCACCAGATTCTTCACCAACCGTAGTGTTTGACGCTCCAGCAGCTCCGGTGGTGCTCACGCATCCTCCGGTGCTATCCTCAAAGAAGATACCTCCGTAGACAACACCCTCATTGATACCGCTTGGTTGAAAGCCTTCCTTGGTAACATCCTTGATGCCTTCGCCAGTAGGCTTCTTCAGACATCCGAAGTGGTATTGGCCTTGTCCACTGATATCATTCTTAGTTGGACCATTGACGACTGCTAACGGCTTGGCATCGGTGGAGTAGAGAACTGTGGTTGTGCTATAGATTTGGTCAGTGCAACTTCAAAAAATTCAGCGCAGGACTAAGTACTTGGCATTGAAATCCAACGTGATTCCAAAGTTGTGGAACACGCCTGCAGTAAAGCTGGTGTTGAAAAGGGTCACAACTGGGCTGGCATTGACGTTTCCAACAAGGACAAGCGAATCCGGGTTTGATCCAGCTGGTTGCCCGGCAATAGTGCCGGTCTTCAAGACAAACTGGTTGGTGCTAAACGAAGCGTCTTCAAGGAAGACGAGCTGGTACTCATGCGAGGTATTGAGAGGTCTAGCGGCGTCCTTTTGGATGGAGAAGTGTAGGGTCTTCACTCCGGTTGTGAAGTCGTCCTTGCCGCTGTTACCGGCAGGTGTGAGTTCGGCACGGCGAAAGCCGACCTGGACGTTGGTGGCGGACGGAGCGAAGATGGACTTGTCGGAGAGGGTAATTTCGAGAGGGAGAGACTTGCCGGCGGCGTCGAACTAGGTTGTTTTTAGCAATAGATTTAGACTTTGTACAAGTCGGATTTGACATACAAGGGAGGCGGGAAGCGTTGGGAGCTTGACGATCGAACTGAAATTCAAGTCTAATAGAATTAGTATACGACTTAAAAATGTGGGAGAGAAACGACATACCTTTGCCCTTGATAAATCCCGTGCCATAGGGACTGGCTGCTGTATCAAACAGAGCTGGGGTGCTACCGGCTGGAATACGACCATCAAAAGTGATAGGGCAGGTCTGAGCAGCGGCGAGTGAGGCCAGGGCTAGAATAGAAGCGTACATGGAAATCGACCCCATTGTGATGCAGTTTGCGAAAAGATACGGAATGAACGTGTGGAATGAGTGAATGAAACAAAAAATGGTAACCGGACTCTGGAAGGAAACTTGAAACTTTGATGAGCAGATGGGGAAAACTATCAGATGAAATATGCGTGGGGAAAGGTGACATAAATACTGTCTTGGTCCGAAGTCATGGCACTATTCGAAATACAGTATGTGGTGTGGAGACAATCAATGGTACAGTACTTAGGCCCATCGTCCCGACTCAGTCTATGGGTAAATTATACTTTACTGTTGTCGCAAGTTTAACTTTCTAGACAGTCTCACGTTCAGGAGGTTTCATATATTAGAGTTGCGCCAAGGGGGTTGTGCCAGATGCCAAGTGAGGTCCCATATTTCGACAGGCGAGCCCGCCATCCTCTCGAAGTATTGGTTCCGGACCAGATGCAGGGTGTTTGACTTTGGATACGCTGGCGCATCCGACTTCCTTTGGATGAGGCTGTTGGTCAATACGGTTCGCGGGAATTTAAGGTTTAAATGGAGATGGGAGTCATACTGGGGAGACCTCCGTGAATGAAACATGACATGTTTCGCTTTTGTACACGAAGAGCATGAAAACCTAGAGAGATGAGAATTTCTTCATACCTCTCGGACTTTCTACATCAATCGACTCGAAGGTCTTACGAAACTTCATTATATACGCGACGAGAATATAAGATAAATGTTGATTATGCCAAGGCAGTCTAACCTCCTGTTTCCTGGTTTTCGCGTCCAGCCTTCAATCAAGCCCATGGTACTTGATTCAAGACGGCAATCTAGTCGTGGCAGCCTCATAAGCCTGTCAAGGCTCGTGCATTTAGTGCCGGAAAACCGCTCTCGCCGTGCCGGCTTCTAACGGTAGATTGTCGACGTGACCGTGACTACTCGAGACGTCTTCGGTACACATTGATAGTACCATTCTATACCAGCATCAGATTCTGCTCTGGACAAGAAAACGATAGTGTCATCGCTGTTGCTTTACGTACCATTCGTGCTTCTGCAATTTGCGGTCGACTCGCAGTTGGTGCAGCCTTTCCAATCCCTGCCTCCACACTGGTCATACAGAGGAATGGGGCAAGTGGTGACAGCTGGATTTGTAACTCCGACGGTAACAGTCACGACAGCAGTCGACGTGTATGTTGTGGCTAGACAATTTGTAAGTGCATTGTTCCATCAATCATCTTTTGAGCAGGGTACCCACGAGCTGGACTTTGCGCCGAGACTGTAACAAACTTGGTGGCCGTGGACGTGGATTGAGGTGTCACGGTGACAGTGACGATAGTAACGGTGCTAGTCACAGTGACAACTACTTGCTGATTGACTAATTAGCACCTTAGGAGTGGCTGATGGAGTGGTGAAGCTTACTGCAGCAGCTGAGCTCGCCAGAGCGAGTATCGAGGCAACGGCAAGTCTACGGAATAACATCTTGAAGATACAAGGGTTGAAGACTTGTCGATCGTGGAGAATTGGGTACTCAAACACAGTGATATGATCTGAAATCACCGAAAGAGAAGGGACAACATGTTCTTTATAATGCTCTTGGTAAGATTGTATCACTGCCATAAGAGTGCTTGTGAATCTGCTATCGGGCACATTGGGGCGACAATGAACACCGCCAGTCTGGAGCCCGACCACAATAACACCGGATATCATAAAACCGGATCAACGGGGACGCCGTGGCGAGCTCGGACTGATGTATTGATGATGAGAAACGCCAGAGATAACTGAAATAGCAGTATGGCGAGCCATTCGGGCGCTATCTAATATACATTAACGATTAGCCAAAGAGAGTTATCGTTTTCATCTATGGACGCGGGAAATATTAAGTGCGATGTAACTTCGATATTCAGGTTACCGGGAATGATTGAGGGACGGCACGTATATGATTATGCGGCATGGCAAGGGAGGTCGAATCCGGACTTGTGAATCAAACATTGTGAATGATATGTCCAAGCATGTCATAATGATGGGCCATAGGCCAGAACAGAACCTAAGTACTGACAGATCGGGTATATACAAGACCGGTAAAGGATGGGAAGAACATATTCTTGGGAAAGGGATGACTATGATCGGCACAAGGGGTAGAGTATTTAGCCTGTCGCCTCTCGCCCGTGTCAGGGCCGCCACACTATACGACCCCGGACTTCACGAGCCCTAACTCTACATGAAATCCAAAAATGAACAGCGGAGGTGCGAGACGAGGTACCGGACGAGCTCTCCCGGATTCTAATTGCACAAGCTTATGCAGAAATAATGGGAAGAGGATAACGGCTGCAGTATCCAGCCGCACGCCACTCGCGCACATGGGAATAATTCAGCGGCGATATATTTTATCTTGGCAGCCGTACTACGAATGAAGTCATTGGACTTCGAGTACGATTTTGTAAACAGTTTCGTATTCGCAAGTTTGAAGCACGGGAAACATATTGAACAGAAATAGAAAATGGATAGTGCGCTGGAATATCGGCAAGTGCCACCAAGAGAGAGGGATAACTGTGTTGTAGATGGAGGAAAGGAGCGGTTCACGCATGCCCGAACAGAAGAAGCCACCTTTCTATCAATCTGCCAGTAGACGGACGGAATAAGCAAAAAGCTAATTACTACCAAATAAAAGACTTCGTGAGATACCGCTGGATCCTCTCCTTTGCATCCTGCGAACTTAATGAGAACAACATTTAGCAACAAATCTATCTTAAATGCTTTAGTCTGAAAGACATAGGTCCCTGGGCGACAGAAAAAATGGTGAGAGCGATCAGGTAAGTTGAGAGCGAAGGACAAGTCGAAGGTCGAGACGATAGCTGAATGATATGGTTGGTCCGGAAAAACAGTTTTTCCGGGGGTCAGCTTTAGCTTAGCTAGAAGGCTAGTCAAAGCTCCCAACTGTTCCATGGCAAGCTTAGGAAAGAAAGCATAGTATCATAACAATAACGAATCGACTTGTAACTGAGACTATGGATCTCTTGTATCTTTATATAGAGATGACACGAGACAGCAGAGGTAACGTCTGCTTACACCCTCTCATGGAATCCATCGTGCCACGTATCCCTTCCCAATCAACATCCGGCTCCAACTTGCACAAAATCTTACGGCGGGACAGACGGCAACCATACAATTCCCGAGAATCACGCTGAAGAGTATGATGAATGCTATAGCGGGTGTAACCTCAGGCTATACTTGTTATATAAGTCTGAGAGCTTCTACCTCCTAGAATCCTATTGGCTCGATCATGCGGTAATACATTCAACATGAAGTCTGCTACGGTATTCTCTACAAACTCCTAATGCACACCTGCTTCTACAGAAGGCTCTTGATAGTCACGAAGACTAACGGGTCTCTACTACTGCGAACCCTTCGTCAGTTTGGCAGCGGCCAGGGATCTCGACTTGCGTATGAGGACTTCTGGTCTACATCTCTGTTGTGCAGCTAGCGATTACATATACACGAAAAAGGGGAAAGAGAAAGAGATTCAACGGCGGGGCACAAACATGCCTACAAACTTCCTACAACAAGTCGTTTCTACAATGATCAAGCGATCGTAAATCTCTCGATATCGTGTGGTATTTGCCTCCGGAAACCAGTCAAGTTTCCAACATGAAAGCACTTACTCGTGCTGAGGAAGGTAAGTACCGCATTCATGATCCATCAAACTTCGGAGGAACTTGCGTGGTTGGAGAAGTATGTTCATGTTGAAGCCTTCCGCAGAACGAGAACATCCATACGAACAAGTATGTTGCTTTCGCCATTGCAGTCATTCCGAAAGCGTACGGGTGGACACATCTCGGTGCTTTGTCCAACCTCTTTCCCACTGCCATCGAGAAACTCTTGTGGAGACTATCTTGCTTGTATCTAATATCATCGGCTGTCGCCACTCCCATTGTTTTCGTCGCAAGACTCTGCGACGAAATAGCGACTCAGTGGATCAAAGAGCAATTGCGTGCAGTTGGCTTGGGGGATACAAATTACGTTTACCTCGATTGTATTGAATGGAACCACAGAAGTCGAACTGCGCTAGCCAATTTACCACCTAACAAGAGTCCATTGATTATTGATGTATCAATCTATGATCATTTCTTTGTGGCCACGCCGTGACCGCCCTGAGCCTGCAGTCCAAATTGAAGGAACTTTCACGTACGCGAAGACCTGCTTGTGGGTATGGAGCTCTTTTCAGAAATTTGGACCTGGGAAACACTTGAACATGCGAGATTACATCATAATACCAACCGTCAAGTTCGTTGGAAGAGTGGTTCTTTTCGGCTACCTTCTTGCTCGAGTGTACCTCGTCTTCGAGTGGTTCGTTTCCATTCGACAGGGGTGCTCCTAATCCACCCAATATTGCGATGCGCAGGGTTGTAAAGCTTCACGATGAAATCACGCCTGATTCTCCGAATGCCTCACTCTGATCACTGACTCAGTACGTTCTTCTAGGAACCTGCAATTCAAAGCACGAATGCGGAGAGCATTCAAACGAATAATTTGGAGTTCATAAATCTATCTTTGTCATTTTGCGGCCTCTGTATACTCTTCGAGAGACCGAATACACGCCACGGAACCAGTATTCAAATTTCATGTGTTCATTAATGTCCTCAGAAAAATTTCAATTGCTTCATTCTAATCGTTCCCATCATAGCAATGTGTCAAACCAGATTCTCGACTTCCATTGCCCAGTTCCAATTCAGAACCCAACTCCCCTTGCCCTCCTCTTCATCAAAGGGAGCCTGCTGCCATGTTCGAGTCCAAACACTTTGCCGACCCCTCAAACAACATGCTCAAAATCATCCTCCGTCTCAGTCTCCTCCCCTTCACTCTCACTCTCGAAATCAAACTCCTCATCATCACTAGCTGTGTTAAAGAAAGTGTCATCATCCTCAATATCCACACTCGCGCTCTTCTTTCCCGCCACCCCAGCAATTGATTGGATATCGAAATTCTGCTCGTCAACATCTGCTTCCTTTTCCTTCCCCTTTTCTTTCCTCTTCTCGCCCCCAATGCCACCGGAGTACGTCCCCAGCAAAAATTTCTGCTCCTCCGTATCAATCCCAAGTTCATTCAAAGAAGCAACGACCGTTCGCTTAGTGTCAGACCATGCACCCTCACGTTCCTCATTATCTTCATCAAAAGCGCGCTCCTTCTCCTTTACTCGGATCGGTAAGCCTATCTCCATCTGTTCATCTTCATTGCCAACATGCACAACACTTCCATCTTCACTTGCCGAGGGGGTCATGAACTCGCTTTCCGAGAAAACGCGTCTACGATCGACGTGGTTTACGCTCCAACCATCTTCAACTCCCACGCTGGTATTCACGCCTCCCATCACAGAATCCGTCTCGCTTCCCCAGCTCTCACTTCCGCCTACACGCTCATACCCAAATCCACTATCACTCGAAGCAAGAGAGTTCGCAGCCGTACTGCCCGTTCTATAAGCAGGACCAGGACCCATGGCGCCTCCTCGATCAGCAGGTGGGATCGGATCTTCGAATACGCCTCCTGTGCCATCGTTGAGGCCGCCTGCCCAGAGAGGCAAGTATTTATACTCGTCATCGCCGAGACACAAGAGTGTGTCACAGATATCGCACGTAGCAGGTCGAAGATCTTTGATCAGTCCGCGACAGAGCATACGTGTGCTCACCGCCGATAGATGGCTGTCGATTTCTTCGAAGAGAGTGGCGAGACTGAAGAAGGGTGATGACCGTGTGATGTCTCGGTCGTGGGGAACGTGTGGTGCAACTGTGGTGTCAAAGTAATTGGATCTACATGCAAGAATGGGGCTTTGGCCGGCGGTCGGGTGCAGAGACCAAGAGAGGTTCTTTTTCGGTGTGAAGTCCCGTCCGTTTCGAAGTTGGTCATGAGTTGATGGTTTTGAAGCACGTGTTCGCATGCGCTTTGATTCGTCTGGAATGCAAGAAGATGATCCGCTGCCTACAGCTGAGAATGTGGGTGCTGGAATGATGTGTTCGTTCTCGCTCTCTTGCTGCTCGTTCCAAATCTTCTGTAGCTTCGCCCAGCTTGGTGAACAGGCTTCATAAGTTTTCGCGAAAGAAGGGGAGAAGGACGAGGATTCCGGTTTCCATGTGAATCCCTTGTCTTGGATCAAGAACTCGTCTTGCCATGAATCTGGGATCTCCTTGTCTCCCTCTTCAGCCTTGATCTCAGGCGAGTAGGATGCGGAAGGACCATCGGGAGTTGTAACTTCGTCACGTGCGAGGAGCGCTTCTTTCCAAAAATCAGGCTTCTCGTCTTCGGAAATAGGAACGCGCTTTGTGGGGTACGGGTCTTCGAGGAGTGGGAATGGTACTGGTGCTGGCGAGGTTATGGTTGAGGCTGAAGTATCGACCAACATCGTATTTTCCGTGCGAAGTTTCCAGTTATCACTTTTCGGCGCTCGCTGATACGCGTATTTGTCATAAGTACTCTGTACCAATCTCTTCCCAGTCTCGACAGAGGAGTCGCCAGAACGCTCGATAGGGTAATCCACGGCGAAACACTCATTCGGATATTTTCCCTCATTGAATTTCCCTTCTCCAATTGCACCAAAGATAATCTTGTTCACAGCATCAGCGCTGCATTCAACACCTCTCAAGAAGACTTTCGGAATGCCTTGTGAAACAGCTGCTGCTGCTGCCCGAGCATCGAGAATCGTGATTGCCGGACTCTGTGGCCAGACTTGATCACGGATCAGATTGGTTGAGCATCTTGCGTCCCCGATAGTCCACTTGAGCATGCGCATCAGATACCAGAAACTTCTCGTCATGATCTTCTCGTGTTCTCCAAGTTCGTTGTGCACAGTATCAGAAATTGAGGCTCCTTTATCTCGTTGATGACGTTCTTGTGCGCGGTGTTCCTTCCAGTTGAGGCGCTCGGAGCAGTCGAGGGGTTGGTAGAAACACCATAGTAATCTACCACGCACGTAGTTGATGATGTTGTCGATTAAGGTGGTGACAGTTCGCGTCTCTTGGGGTTTGAATAAGTTTACATTGGCTTCTGTGAAGGATTTTATGTTGGAAAGCTTGGCGAATTCAGGGAGTTTGTGAAGCCAGTTCATGTTTGGGCTCATGAGATTCGTGACGGTTTCTTCGATTCTCGCGTGGAAACTGCGGCCTGCGTGCTGGATTAGGTTGAGTGTATCTTCATCTAGCGATTCTCGTGCTCGCCCGAACTTGGTGATTTGTTTCCCGGCGGTGGGATTTCTGTTGGGTCCGGTTGTGGGATCTAATCGAGCGGTACCGACTCGAAGAGCCTCTTCGGAGACGAGGATGGTGAAGGCATATCTTGTCGCGACTTCGTTTTGCAACATCAGGCCGATACGGAGACAGTCCTCTGGTAGAATTTCAAAGATTTTGCAGTTTGGCTCGGCGATCATCCATGTGACGACATAATCAACGACTGAATTCTGGCAATCGAAATGCGCGGCAAGTACAGCGAGAGTCCAAATCTTAGGAGCGGAATCTAGTCTCGGGTCTTTTCCTTCAATGATCTGGAGGAGTCGTTCGATGCCCGTACGATGGCGGATGGGACAGTAATCTAAAGTCTCCATCTCTTTCTCCTTGGCGATATGGCTTTTTGTGTATTCGCTTTCTTGCTGAGTGTCACCGCTCTGCTATCTTGCATTGTGTTCTCTCAATCTTTGCTCAAGTACTACATCCGATTCTCCATCGACAAATCCACCGCCTCTAACTGTATCATTTTCCATCTGTGCATCAACGTTAGCAATGTCATGTGCGACCTCTGTCACTTGAGTATTGCTGGTTTTGAGATAATCTGGATAGACAGTGGTCTCATCCTGGCCACCGACTAAGCCATGCGCGGCTGCGACGCCGCTGAATTCCGACAGGTACCATCTGCGGATGCCAAGAGAACAAGAAAGCTCAGCTGTAAGTTCTAAGGCAGCATCTCCCTCATCTGGAGGGGTCAGATCGAGAACGTAGACGATCCCATGAGGCAGACTGCCCATGAGCTTATTACGACGCTTCATGCGGTGCTGTTGCCAATCATCCTCCAGAGCTTTCTTGAATACCGGTGATGCTGCTTTAAGTTTGTGACTATTGACCCGATGCATATCGCTCAGCTGGAATCCGGTGTTGTCATAGACAGGAACATTATTCGGGTACCGAACAATGACGAGGGTATCTCCATTATCGAGGAGTGATTTGGTGTATTGTACAGCGCTGGCATCTCGATTGGTGAAAGCTGCGGGCTTGATGGGCGCTTTATCGAAGACTGTCTTTGCGTTCCAATTTACTGGTGCGGAAATTGATGATGTCTCTCGAGCAATGGGTGACTTGTTGTCTGCTTGGTGAGCAGTAGATTCCTTGTTGCGTATGGGCATTGACGGAGACTGTTGCCATATAGCTGATTCGATTGGGATATACGAAACCTCTCGGAGAACTTCAGCTTGCTCTTGTGCCATGGTCGAAAGCGTCGAACACGAACCTGATGAGCTGGGATCTGAGCTACTATCCATTTCTTACGATCTTCAACAAGTTGAAGATCGTAGAGGTTATCGGTCGGGAGTGGAGCGGAGTTATTCCTCCTTGCAGAAGCTTCCTGGTCGTATGTCGTGATATGATGATTGTTACGGAGTGAATGTTGAAATATGCCTCCGGACAAGAACTTGACCTTCGACCGGATTCAATAAGTCGTAGGCGAATTGCACATGAAGGCTTGCTTGCACCAAAATCACAGTATGGCTGATATCACCCTGTAGCTGCTGGTTGGATGAGCAGCTGAGGACGAGACAACTGGCAGCGACAAAAGTCTGTTGGTGTTCCCAACGGAAGAAACCACACCAATATTCGTAGATAATCGGCTTCTTGTCGCAAAGAGTCTCCCCCGAGATAATATTCCTGCCTGATGTCTTCGCTGGAAAGTGAATCAGAATCCGAAATATCAGCCTCGTTGACTGTTTTAGGCACCGATCAGGCTATACCGGAGCTAGTCCCGCTGCTAGGCTTAGATCCTTTTCCGGCTAAGCCTAGTCAAAAGCACAGATATGACTGACTGTATGACTGTATCAAGCTCAGTAGTTCCTCGTGCGCAGTAGAGTCTTCCCAGAGCTGGATATGGATGCCGATGTTGAGGCTGAAGACAAAGCTGCGTCTCTCTATCTGACGTGGGGTACTCGGCGAGGCGAGGCGAGGCATCTCTAAACGATGTAATTGGCTCGAGGGGAAAGTCACATGTCGTGGCGGGGTTGTTTGTGTAACATGTAACTTGATGTCAAGAATCGGCAGTTGGGAGACGCACCTTGCGGATATAAAAAACCGGTCCTTTTGAATTTGACCATTCACAGCTCCTTGGATCGAGGATGGTCTGGATTTTTGAATATTCGTCATGACATTCAGGTTCGGTAAGGTATGAAGTTGCGAAGACGCTAATTAGCCGATGTTTTGATTGGCTCGACTTCACTGCTGCTTTCTTGCTGAGTGCTGATTTTGTCCATATCAAGACGATTTTCAATCGACTCATGAGGCACTTCTAAAAACATAGAACCATAAGAGGGCCAATATCTTGGATTCAGCTTTTCTGGTAAGTTGTTGAAATATATGAGGCAAACTGTATCTTTAGTCACGTGTTTTGGCGTATCGTGCTGCAAGTCGCAGGACCACCACACAGCCAGCCTGCTTCAGGCAATATATGAAGTATTGTAAGAGTCGTCGGTAGTATTATAGATAGATATTCTGGTCGTCAATGAGGTCGGCACGAAGTCTAGATTGATGGAAACGATGTGCTGGTGATGCTAGGAGGGTACAACTCACACCTTCCCCTCGAGGTGCAGGGACAATTTGCATTGATAACGACTCCAATCAGTCCAATAGTGAAGAAACATGTATTAATAGAAGTTCTAGCTTTCTCATACGAAGTCCAATCATCAAGAAAAGCTCAGATGTTTTTTTTTTGCTTCAAGAATCGCTCACCATGTACTACTTATTCTGTGCCACTGCCTGTAAAGCGCCCAAGAAGACGGTCGCATAAGCAAGTCCCGTCCCAGCAATCGTGAAGCCATCCTGAATCCCGCCCTCATTCTTGATACACCACGCGATAGCGAAGACAATACAAGCTGTTGCGAAGACTGCTTCAAGCACAAATACCTTCCTCCAGCAGATTCGCTCCTGGATGTAGAGTCCGTAACCTTCCCGCATCTCTTGAGTCTTGTTGAGTAGGAGTGGCTCGTCGACTTTCTTTGGAATGCGAGGACGGTGCTGTGGATACTTTGGCGCATGAGTAGGGTATTCGATGAAATGCTGCAAAGCGGTCCTGAGGACTGGCGGGTTGGTGTCGGCTGAATAGGAATATTCTGCCGAGGAAGATAACGGGAGTTCGCCAAAGTCTTCCGCTTCGATACTCACGTTATTTTTCCAATATAGGTGGAACTGTTGAGTTAGCAGTGTCGAGGAAACCGACAGTTGGAGAGTTGCTCACCTTGACAAACTCGATAGAAGATATCTCTTTGAGCGCCAGCCATGTCCAGATCCCCTTGAATCTTCCGTAGTATTGAGCATGAAGTACTTGGTAGGATAAATAGTCACATGGAGCCTTCGACACATCAGCGTGGTGAAGTTTCGTTTCGCTACCATGGGGTCGACACAGCAGTATAAACTGTTTTGCTGCTCGAGGATTAGATCCCGCATGTGCCAAATCTACCTCTTTTTCGACGCTGACATTGTCTCGTCCCCTTGATTTCCGTTCGCAGATGGTTCTAGAAGACCAGTCTCCGTCAGATCCACTCGATTCGGACCTCAAATCTGAGCCAGCTGCCCGCTCGATGTCGATTGAGGTGTCCAGAGATTCAGCGACTCTTTGAGCAGCACCTTCAACGTACTCGATGACGTGCTCCTTGAATACGTTTCCGCATGACTGGATCGAGCAAAGAGTCAGTATATCCCTAGGAACTTTGTTTCGCCGCAATTCTATGGCTCAGGTACTCACACATTGCCAGGATACTTCTATTTCCTTCCTCCATGCGGGATCTGGAATCATAGTATTTTCTTCCTTTGCTGGCAACGTCTGGAAAATCTCATCCTGTGCAACAAGATCTGGCACATGTCGTAAAGACTGTTTGACTGTTGATATGTCCTCTTCAAGAAACGATGTGCCAGGCAGGTTAAGTTCCTTGGCGAGGCGGTGTTTTTCGGTTTCTCTGGTAGGCGAGACCTGGAAGGCTACATTTTGCACAACAAGGCCTGGCACCTGTCGAAGAGAACCTTCAACAAATGGTAGTTCTTTCTCCACCAAAGATGCATGAAGCAGGTTCAGCTCCTTAGCGAGGCGGTGAGTCTGACCTCCTCTTGCCTGTGGGAACTGGAGAGCCTCATACTGTGCCATTGATCCTGGCACCTGTCGCTGTCGCAAAAGTTCTTGGACAGTCGATTTCTCCTTTTCGGGTGACGAGGTATGAGGCGAATTGGACTTTTTGCCAAGCTGGTGACTTTGGGCTTCTTGCGGTACCCCTGGCATCGTGTTTAACTTAGAACTCTCGTCAGAAAACGATATTTTGGCCTGTTTCTGGTCAGGTGGTCGCTGAGATACCGCCGACATTTCCTCATTCCAGCTCAAGGATGCGCGTCTCGTCTCTTTTTCCTCAAGTAGATTTCGAATCTCGTTCATTCGTTCTTGGATTATGTCGCTAGACTTTTTAATGGAAGCAGATTTCCCATATGAGCGCCTCCACCGCTCAATCCTCGACTCTTCTTTGGCAACAGCTCGCAATTTGGCATCAATCTTGATACAAGCTTTGCATTTCTCTGGCTGGTGATAAGTCCTCATGACCAGTTTTATCCCGCAAGTCTCTCCTGTTTGAAGGCCCTTGCGGCAGTGCTGTCGAAAGTTCCCCCACTTGCCACATCCACAACTCATCTGATATTGATCATAAAAACACATCTTGATGCTGCAAGTTTGGGGTTATTCAAGAACCACTTCTGCTTCTGGTCAAATTTCCTCCAAAGTATGTTATCAGAGTCCAGGCAGACAACCAGGAGGCTGAGCCAAGTGGTCTTGAGTATCATCCCATGAAGAGTGCCCTCTAGGATGCCTAGCCGTGAGTAAGCAATGTCTTCATGGGCGTGGGCTGGCGTTGTTAAACAGTGGCTTGCTGCGCCGCAACAACCACCTGCATATGCACACTGTCCGGTTCATGATTCGATGAACAGACACTGGTAGTGCTTCAATCAATCTATGTTCTTTCAGCTGCACATCACAAAGAGGAAGCGATATTACGGCTGCTAAGTTGCGCAGTTATGGTCGGTTCATGGGAAAAGAATGCTCAGGAAGAAAGCTGAGTACTGAGAAAGTGGTATCAATGATGGCTAGCTAGCATCGTGTCAGATTTGAGTGATACGAAGACAGCTGGTTCTCCACATAGCTCGGGAGCTATCTATAAAACATGGCAATTAAATACTTCTCGCCATCTCGAAACTAGGAATGAAGTTCTGATGTTGTATTTACTCAGAAGCGAATAATGGCAGGAACTCTCTAGGACAAAAGGGGCAAGGTCTTGGCGCAGCCATGACCCTTGTACTATTTCGGCCCAACCCGAATAGCTTCATGTTTCCAATGTCCACGCGACCCCAAGCCCATCTTCCCATCACAACGACAGCAACGATGCCTCTCTTCCACCCCCGCCGCATTGTAATCCTGCTCTGCGTAGCAATTGCTTGCGTGTATGCTGAGAAACATGCCGCCTCAATTGCAACGATGAGTATGCCTGAGATAGAGGACAAGTTACAGGTACATCCCACTCCCCCGCCCCAGCTCTTTGAGCTCAACATCCAAAACATACATACTAATACTGATGCTCGGCATCTAGGAAGGCCCTCTCATCCAAGATCTCAATACCTACAAAGTGGCCACCTCCCCCGTCCATTCCTCCCTCACATCCCGCATCTTCAGCTTCCTCTTCCCCTCCACGCCGGCCGTCAATGCCCTCCTCGCAACGCTCTACATCTCCGGGCCTCCCAACTTTCTGCTCGCACTCTGCCCGCCAAACATCGATCCCTCATCCCTCTCCGTTATGGTCGCATTCGCCGTAGGCGGACTGTTAGGCGATACACTCTTCCACCTCCTGCCTGAGATCTTCCTCGGCGAGGATAGTCCTGAGCATGTACGTTTTGTGATGGTAGAACCAAATCGCAATTTACTACTAGGTGTGGCGATCATGGTGGGCTTTGTGACGTTTGTGGCTATGGATAAGGGATTGAGGATTGCGACGGGCGGAGAGGGACACAGTCATGATCATGGACATAGCCATGGGGAGGTGGAAGTCGTGAAGCCAGTAGGCAAGGGAAGTGCGCTTGAGGATTCGCCTGCGAAGAGTACACGATCCAGAAAGGGCAAAGGTGAGACTGGGGTATCGGGCACCGAATTGCAGGTTGTGAAGGAGCAGAAGGAGATTAATGCTAGTGTGAAGCTGGCTGGGTATCTGAACTTGATGTGCGTACTCTTCTTTCCTTACAAGCTTTCTATTTCTAAGTTGTATGCTGATATACTGGGATATAAAGTGCAGATTTCACACACAACATCACCGACGGCCTCGCCATGTCCTCTTCCTTCTACGCCTCCCCGACCATCGGTGCAACCACCACCGTCGCAGTCTTCTTCCACGAAATCCCCCATGAAGTCGGTGATTTCGCTCTCTTGATCCAATCAGGCTTCACCAAGCGTCAAGCCATGGGCGCGCAATTCGTCACTGCTCTCGGGGCCCTTCTCGGCACACTCATCGGAATCGCTGTACAAGAATATGGAGGCAGTGGTGGAGAGGGTGCGGGTGGAAGATTTGATGGTCTGATGGGAACGAGTTTGAGTTGGGGAGATATGTTACTGCCGTTTACGGCGGGGACTTTCCTTTATGTCGGGACGGTGGCGGTTATTCCAGAGTTGCTCGAGACAGGCAAGGATAGGGGAGTGGAGTTGTGGAAGACTGGGAAGCAGTTTGCTGCTATGGCTACCGGGGCGGGGATCATGCTCTAGTAAGTTCTTGTGTGTCTGTATGAGTGGAGCAAAAGCTAACTTGATATAGCATTTCCTGGTCTTAGATGGTTGCTGGTGTGGACTTGGGAATGAGCTTTGAAGAGAGAGGAATGAATGCGACATGTATAGTATGGGCATATGATTGGGCTGTACGAGGGTCGGTAACTGAGTGTGTGAGCTGGACAAAAGCGGCCCGGATGTAACAAGAAGATCAAGAGATTGCTTAGACGAGTAATTCCCCATCGATCTCAAGATTTCGATCATGTCCCTTTCTTAGATCTGAAACTACCCTTATAAAATTGTCTGAGTTGTACGGTTGGCAAATCCGCTACAAAGAGTCGACTGGCGTAGATGACTTATCTCATTCCTCGCCAAATCATCATTTTCAACAACCTCTTATCGACTATTTTATTATCACACAATGGCCACTCCTCCGATGGACCTGTCATCAGTTCTGAAAACCAGCCAGCTCGGTTACTCCAGAACGCCTAAGAATAGAAAATTTCACCGTAGCGACAGCTAAATCTGACGGTTTCATTTGTTTACATTGTTTTCACATCGTAGCTGATTTATCTCCCATCGTGACACAGTAAGGGATTCGAAGCTGTATTCACCACGCCATGACCAGAAAATAGCGGTCTTTCAATTTTCACTGTGTTCTGCCACCAAATGTGTCTCGCTCGCGAAAGATTATGGAGTGAGGGTGTGAAAGTGTGGAGGAGCAAGGATCTGCTGCGAAGCCACCTATAGCCAAAGATATATCAGAAGCGGATTTTTTGGGTGTTTTCTGGGTGGGAACCAAGTATACATCATGAGGAGGCTACGCAAACGATCTCTAAGAATAAAGGTGTGTAGTGATGAAGATCATGAAACAATTATTTGCTTCTCAAAGACGTAGCCAGGTCTTGCTAATTTCGATTAGCCTCCCAGCTGGTTTTTTTTTGCTTTGTTCGAAAGTTCCGCGATATTTTGCAAGCTAGGAGAGCTCATTAGTTTATTCTCTTCTCAGTACCTGTTACCTAACATCTCGCGGTCTCCACTTCTAGTGGCCTCAGAATCATGGCATGAAAAGCACGAGGTATTGCCATCCCTGCTTCTCGCTTAGAAGTAAACATTCAGATGCCAAGTAATGAGCTGATCTTGTATACGATCATGTAGGTCTGTCGTTCCCGGATGAACCATTATAAAAATTTTGCACTGTCTATCAAAGTTTCTTTAAACGTGATGGCTCTCAAACAGTGCAAAGGCTTAGATCCTCGGCTTGGCTTGAAGACACGTGACAAAGCCTCAAATCAAGACAAACGAAAGATGCTTGCTATGTCAGTGTCAGTGAATTCTGATATGGAACAAAAAGAATCGGAAAATGGAAATTGTGTTTAATAGCCTTCCAAATACTCAGATAACTTTGCCGTGGTGAATTGATGGGAGGCAGCCAGCCTTGCAACGTACCCCGCGACTGCCTTGCCCCGCGCTGACAACCTCGAGTGTAAGCCTTCTCAGGCTACCTTATATAGCCCTCGTTTTGCTATAACCGCTAGAAATTACCAATAAATAATACTGATAACGTCACAAGTTTCACACAGTGAAATTGAAAACGCCAAAATGCCGATCCCAATCGAAGTAATCAATGGAAAGAAGACCGTCACGGTCCTCGGTCAGTCAGCCTACTACTATCGCCCACTGTCTTCCCGGCATCATTTCCCTCTCTTACCAAAGTCTCCAAACCTTTTTCTAACGTGATTGATTTCCAGAAAACAACCCGCAAGTCATGAACGCCCTCTCGACCATCCTTGGCCTGTCACCCGCCCTGCAATTCTACGACATCTACTCCCTCGACCCATCCGCAAACGCCTACCTCCCCTCCCCAATCCACGCTCTTCTAGTAATCCTGCCTCTCACGCCCTCCTGGCACGCCTCTAGAGAAGCCGAAGACGCTACTCTATCACCCTACCCCGGATCCGGCGCGTCAGAGCCCGTAATATGGTTCAAGCAAACCATCGGGCACGCATGCGGGTCTATCGGTCTTCTACACTGCCTCATCAACAGTACCGCTCGTCAGTATCTTGCGCCCTCGTCTCTCGCGTTAAAGATCCGTGACGCTGCCATTCCGTTGAGGATGGAAGATAGAGCGAAGATATTATATGATAACACGGCATTCCTTGACGCTCATCAATCTGTTGCCGAGCTGGGCGATACGCTTGCACCTGATGCCGCGACAGGGGATAGGTTGGGTCAGCACTTTGTAGCTTTTGTGAAGGGTGAGGATGGGTGTTTGTGGGAGCTGGAGGGGAGTAGGAAGGGGCCTTTGAATAGGGG
>JACBAH010007385.1:0-28684 GCA_014282315.1 Neospermospora avenae | reverse complement strand
GTGGATGTTTGAAGACGGAAATGTTGAGGGAGATCTGAAGAAAGAGGTTATTGAGGGGACGGGGATTCTGAGCCAGGAGGGTGGGGTGGATAGGGATATGGAGACTACGCTGAAGTGGGCGGTAGAAAAACTGCTGGACTGTCTGCCTTCTTTTACAGACAGCGCTTGCTAGAGCGGCCCGATCGGCTTGTTGCTGATCTGAAGGAACAAGGTGGTCTGGAGGGCATCTCGAGTGGACTAATTGATGGTAGATTGCTTTGTGGCTTCAAAGAATAGGATTGTGCACTCTTTGTTTCTAAAGACTTGATATCAATCTCATAGCAAGAAAAGCCACGAAAATAACAAAGACAATAATTTCTTCTTTCACGCTTGCCAATCAAAAGCGCAGTTTTAGGATAAAAATGTCTACATTGTTTCCTTCAGTAGAACAAGAATACTAGAATGAAATCACTATCAATCTGATCTCTATAAGACCTATAGTATGGGTCGCAGTGTAAATTCTCTCATCATTCCGCCTGGACTTTGTGCTAAATCTAGTCAATACTTGCACACTCCCCCAAGATTTTTGCCAGTATCAATATAGATTCGAATTCAAGTTCAGATCCAGAATCGACATCATGTTAAACTCAGCCTCTACATCAGTCACTTATTCAGAAAGTGCGCTCCGTGATGAGGTGTCGTCTTACAACGCCCGCTATCGATCACAGCAGCCGTGCTCACTTGTCGAGTGTCCCAGCAGCTGCGTGCTAGGTGAGCTCTGCCCAGCTACCCTTGAAGACCTTCACCAAGCCCAGACAGATTTTGAGTGCGAACTCGATCTTCTAACCCGGCAGATCCCACAGCTTACCGCCAGCCTCGAGAAAGATATCATTGAGATGAAAACTAGTCATCAGCAGCAGTCAGAGAAGCACGAAGCACGACAAGCACATATCCGCGAAGTATACGGGCTGAACGAAAATAGCTTGGCAATGCAGTGGATCAACTGCACCTCGCACATTGGGACTCTCAAGATCTCTTTGCAGCAAATGCGAGCGACTCGTGCCTCTGCAGAAACTATCGCAATCTTCCGCGATGCGATCTGGATAAAGCAGGCTCGCAGCATCCTGCTCGCAGAGCGCGAGGAGCGCATGATTGCCAGCAGGTTCGGTGCACTGGCAACTGAAGACGTGGCATGGGCGAGAAAGTGCGAGCAGGCTGCTGAGCTGAGAAGTGTGCTGCTGACGAGAGAGAGTCGTGAGATTGATCCGCTTAAAGAGCGTGTTGTTTCACTTCGCCGACAGCTCGTGATCCTCAAGTCGAGGATCGAGGAAGAGTACCAGTGGCACAAAGAGCAGGACGCCGATCATCGCGCCTGTCACGAGAGGGACACACTTACTGAGCTGAGATAAATGGAGGCCAATGTGGAGTTATGAACAACTCTGATGAGAGCTCCATGCTCATTAAGGACGTGAGTCAGACTTCATTTCGCTCCTTTGTCTAGCCATGCCCCCATCTTGCTTGGGTATGATAGTCTTGTTACAGCTATCCCTCAAGTGAGGACTCGCGTTATAGAAGAAACCCCGATCCATTGAACGCGACGATCTGATTTCAATCGTAAAATCAAGCTTTCCCAACTCCACAAACAGCTCCTTTATGATTTCTTTCGTGTAAAATCAAGCTGATTATCATCACATCTAACTTACCAATTTCCTTGATCGACAATTCCTAAAATGTGTCAATATCCCACCTAAATCTTGTTGAATAAACGACATTCTTGTTTATCTTGTACGAACCATAGTATGACCTGTTCCTCCATATCCTTCCTTCATATATGATTTGCCACACGAATCACTCATCATGTGCTACTATGGGGAAAGAATGAGGGTTGAATAATGTTACCCCACACAACAAGGCTTCTACGGAAAATTATCAAATTCCTCGATTACTGCTTGTGTCACTAGGTATCCTAAGCCCTCGCCAACTGACCAAAACATTCGCGTAAATATGGCATGCCTTTGTACTCTGGCAATGCCGTTTATCCAAACCCAGGATTCGTCGGATATTTGCGGCAGTTGTTTCAGGCAGGCATGGAATCAAAATATGTATTACGGATGATGAACCTGGTAGAAGTACTGCCAGATGACACGTTGGCTTCTTGGCTGTAGACTTCAGTCTCTACTTCTTATTGCTTTACTTCCACTGCCAGTTTTCTCAGTATGTACTTTCAGAACCAGCACTAAGAGTCCGCCATACCATTTTTGCCAGGACAGGGGGGTGGGAGTTCCAGGCTATCAAGGAATTTACAAGAATTAAGCGTAACTCAGGTCTCCCTCACGCTTGCATTTCTAGTATTGTTATCTTCTCAAGACTTGAATCCTTTGAAGATACTGAAACACTCGACAAAAAGCACGCATGGAAGATGTTTGTTTTTCTATGAGACTACTTGGGATACTACCAAATTGAACAGCTTGTGGACTTCCGGTGCCAAGAATCCATTTTTTTGCAGCTTCGAAGGCACAGCTGGCGGATCCCATGCTGATTACATGTTTTGGCTGGAAAGGCGACTCACTTCAGAAGGCTGAGAATAAGTCGGAGTACTTTTATGATGGTTGTGGATCTATCACCAAACAACCTATGGCTACTGCAAACAAGTGCAAGAATCCGGATACCGTCAAGGGGAGTACTCACTGAAGGATGTGAGTGTCGACTTCTTGTATGACGTGAGGTGTAGGCTAACTTGCAGCAGGGCTGAAGGCACTTCCTGGTATGGTGATTTAAGGATAGCAGATATTGGAGTATTTTGGTATCTTTGTAGCGGTTAATCTAACTTTCATTTTCTTCCATGTGTACATGTAGATTTTGTGTCGGAGTATTCTTTCACACGAAGTTCTCGAGTCTTTTGTGTCTCTTATCAAGCCTTTCTACTTTCGCTTCCAAAAGTCCAACTACGCCTTAGCATAAATAAAAGTGAGTATCACCACTGCAAGTGCCACTTGAAAAGTTCGGGAAATATTCAAGATCTCAATAAATGAAGCATGCCTCGTGTCATTCAGTACACAATCATCAATTGATGCTAATATGGTGAATTCCACTCGTGATTTTTGCTGAATCTGAAAGCAAGTCTCGATCAAGCTTGCTAGACAGGTGTAAGTATCAATGGATCGGAACAATATTCAACGTCAATTTGGACCAGGTTTAAGTGAACGATTCGCTTTCCTGACACCTTCTGATCAGCATACACACCTCCATAGCACCAGAATTCCTCGCTAAGCTGGCGCTAAGCATGAGAGCACATCTCAAATGAGAAAGGGGCTTTAAGCTATTCAATTTGATGATCTTCATGTCAATAGATGTGCTTGACAGGAGACCCATTACAAAGGTTGTTATTGCGTGATCCTTCAGCATGCGAATGCAGCAAACATGTATGGTACCTTTCAAAGTTTGGGTGATGGCATGTGCTTTTGCATACCCCTCCGAGCAAACGAGATACTCAAAAGGAGATCCTGTAGATAGCCTGGCCTTGAAGTCGTAATAAAACAAACAATGAAGATCGAGCTGTCCATAAAGTCTTTCTGACTACTTGTAGCTCTTTTCTCATCTCCCACTTGGTCTGCACGCAAGACCAAAGACTAAATTCCATTGCCAATGATCGAAATTCATACAGATTGGTGATGGGAGAAAGGCCCTCTAATTTCTCATAGCATGGATATTACTAAAGCACCCACATCCTCCACATCCAGGAATTTCTCCTACCCCAACCACCAAAAGCCAGCATCAAGCAAGCTACACTGGGCCAGAACAGTATCCCTTCCAAATATGAACCACTCTAGCTCTCCACTCGAGGAACCACGGCCGCTCAAAAACCCAAAACTTCGAGCTGCCACATCCAAATCGAGCGAATCAAAGTCAAACAAGAATCCCAGAACATCACCACCTCGCGCCAAACCACGTTCTCATCGAGATTCCTCCTCCTCCTCATCCGGTGGTCATTGGATGGACAAGGAGATCAGCCTTCGCAGAGTGTCAGATTCCATCATATCCGGCGTCCGTTCTGTTAGCGGTAGCGTCCGATCACTAAGCCGTCGTCTGATCACTCCTCCTGGAGAGCGAGCCCACGTATTCTCAGCTGGTCAAGGGCCGCCAGCCAGAGATCCGCCTTCTCCAGCACCCCATCCGGTTCCTGATCATCGTCTCAATGTCCGCGCTCCCGTCTTCACAGCCGGTGATGCGATGATCCCAGTTCTCGTTGAGTACATGACACGTCGTAACGGACCCGCACGGAGAAGATCCCATAAGCAAAGTTCGGGGGGAGTCGTGTATCTCTCTACCGATCCTCTCGACTCTGTCGACACTTTCGTGGACCGAGCTAGATCTGTTGCCTTCGGCGAGAATAGTCTGTTTGATGTCGATGTCGAGGTGGGGGATGAGTTCGCGGATCTTTGGGTGTGTTGGAATCAGGGTACTTCAGACGATCGTGTTGATAGTCGAGTGGTTGGGGATGAGGAGTTTAAGCGTGTTGTGGAGTTGATGGCTGTGAGGGGGTGGAAGGATAAATACTTGATGTGTTATCGCTCGATACGCTGAGCATGAAAGTAGAATGGCGGTGGATGGAGGCACTTGCTGCATCTGTGTTCGTTTCTGGTCGAATTCTTTCTTCCGGAGTGGGGACTCAAGGGAAATCTTCTTGAGGGAGCGAAATATCTTTTTCGTTCCGGCTCAGACTCTATACGTGTTGTTGACCTACCGGTACCTGGGTCATGAAGCTCGCATTTTCCGCATAAATACGTGTTTCCTTTGTGTGGTGCAGGCCTGATACTCGTCACTTTGATCATTTAGCGTGAGGAATGCTGCTGAGATGAGGAGAACATCGGTGCTCAAAGACAAAAGACACGTTATTTAATCTTTGATGGAGAGACTCATAAAGCGTTTATCTATAGTCTGCACATCAATGATTACCCGTCATCAATTTCACAAGAGACACCTTATTCCAACCAGCTTGATTCTCCTTCCCATCCTTCCCGGCGACAAGCCACTCCTCGTAGCTCCTCATCTTGTACGCCTCCATCGCCAAGTTCTGCTCTGCCTCGTGTGAAGGATACTGGCCTGATGTACGAGCGTGATGGCTTTCCTTGATATCCGCGATCCTGTTGATTTTGTCGATTATATTATCACAAAAACAGCCCAGTCATATATCTCAAACATGAGGGAGAAGAGTAGGGTCCAACTTACAGTCCCTGTATAGCGTTATTGAACTTCAATAGTAGCTTGCCGAACATCCACGGAACGGTAGGCATTGGTTTGCCTTTAGCTCGCTGGTACGATGCGTACATTTGGTCCATTGTAACATGTTCGGCTATCACCAGAAGAAATCTCGATCTGTACTTCTCGGGGTCCTAGACTCGTTGACATCATATTCTTTCTGGAACGTCAATCGACTGTAGAGTAGAGCAAATGACTAACCTTGAACACAGACGCTGCTACATTACCAATGTCTTCAGCCGCCTGTGAGACGTTAGCTGCTTTGATTGTCTGATACCGAGTAAATTATGTAAAGAATTTACAATCAGTCCAAGTGTTGTGTCGGCATCAAGACCACTCTTCAGCACCGTAGACGTAATACTTCCGATCAAGCCACTGAAGTTCTCCATAAAGAATCCCGGTCTCAAAACCCTACCACCACATCTCGTCAGCCTTCAAGTTCTCTCCCTCGCTCTTCGCTCCCCCAAAAATTCCATCACAATGGAACAAATCTTGAAAGCAGATACGTACGTCCAATTTAACCCTCTCTTCCCAAGCTCACTACAATAAACTTCCACATTCGCTTTCGCCTTCCGCGAAAGCGTCAAGCTATCCTCATATGCCGGGCCTGAGCGTCCGGCACTCGAATACATGAAAGCCTCAACCCCGAACTCAAGCGCCAGATCAGCGAGCAATTTACCCTGTCGTTCTTCTCCATCAGCTTCAGCGCCTAATCCT
The DNA here is from genome assembly GCA_014282315.1 of Neospermospora avenae. Lineage (NCBI taxonomy): Eukaryota > Fungi > Ascomycota > Leotiomycetes > Helotiales > Ploettnerulaceae > Neospermospora > Neospermospora avenae. Next base: position 22,729 of record JACBAH010007385.1, on the reverse strand, counting down.
GGGTACGCTAGAACTGCAAAAACACCCCAGATACCACCATTTGCTTTCGCATCGTCAAAGACTTTTTGGATGGACTCCGGAACATCTAGGTTTCCTTCTGCGACTGTGATATCCTTTGAAATTGACGTCAGGTGTTGAGAGGTTGGAGAGCTAGCATTACGGGTTACTGCATAGATGTGGTATATATGCTGATCAGATTGAGGTGGTGTCTCTCCAGCTGAGTTTGAAGTTCCAGTGTTGGGAAGTAGAGCGTTAATAAGTGCTTGTCCTTGCTTACCTGTCGCGCCTGTTACGAGGATGTTGCGACGCATGATGGTCTATTATAGTTGAGAGTTTTATATTGCATCGGTACTTGATGAGGTTCGTGAGACTGAGTTCACAATCTAAGCGCAAGTGTGATGGCGTTTCACAAGAAACTCTTTATACTGGAGAGCTACGTGAGCACAGGCCGGTCCGCGGCTAGAGAGGTGAGTATGAGGAATTGCTTGTCTGCAAGTCTAAATTCATATGCACTGTATCACGATAGTTGCGGTGACGTCTGTAGTGATCAAAGCCCCTTAGGAATAGCTCAGGGACTATACGACACTGCGACCCAATGTGGACATAATGAAGGGCTTAGCGAGGACCCCTGTTTTGCCAAGTCCTATTCCTAGAGAAGTACCCAGCCGATCGCAGTCCAAGACATCTCGTGGCTTCTATTCTACGAATGGGTATACAGATTCCCCACAATGATGTATCTTAAAAGAGGCAAAGGAGAGATATCTGGGATGACTGGTATCTGAATCTCTTCTCCTCTTTCGGTTTCTTCATTCCATTGCCAAGTCTCACGCACAACTCGACATCTGCAAGAGTTTTGTAGGACGAATATAACTCGAGCGATGTAAGATTGTCTCTGGAATAGGTTGTTTGTTTACAAGCAGTTCTGAACTAGAAATCGGGACTGGACCGAATTCATGGGGTTTCAGTTCTGTGTGTTCATCAACGACACTCTCAGCAAGAACTTATTTCTTCCCAAACACTATCGATCTTTAGCCTTCTTTTCCTCTCCACCACCAGAGGCTTCTAGATTGGTACGTTTTATCAAAGCAAACTCGTGTCCTAGGATTCGCACCAAATAAAGTCATCAAATATCGATACGAACTCTCTAACATCACTTTAGTAACATCTTTATAATCTCACAGCTTTTGCTTTTCTACACATAGAATGTTTCGGAAAGTAGCATAGTAAAGTCATGCAATTATTTGATGGCTTTACTGATGTAAAAGCGTCCTCGCTTCGTGCAGACGGACATGCCAGCTTATTTTCTTATTTCTGCAGGGATGCATGACTGTTCCAGTTATCGATAGGCGCATCTTTCTCAATGCTCTTCCATAGCGAAGTTGCCCGTTCAGCGATCTTGTCATCCAATGGTCCCTGCTCAATGTAGCTGCACGTCTCTTCGACCTGGCTAGGTCTACTGGCACCAATAATGATCGCATCGCCATTCTGTTCGAAGCGGAGAATTAGCAGGTGCGTATTTTTTTTTGGGACACAGCGTAGACATGTCGCAAGTAAATCTTCGAGACATCAAGAAGGGAGATTATGGGGATTCCAGTTACGTACCGCCGCCTTTAGCGCGCTGTGATATGCGATCCATCGGTAAGCTAATGATGCCTTCGGGATGCCAGCGTCCTTGGCAATGGCCTCCCATTCATCTAGGGCATCGAGCAGACTATCCTTTGTATACATCTTGATATACATATCTCCAATTGGTCCGTCCTTTGCCCAACGTCCTCCCACAGCCTGGTCTCGCAAAGATTTGGAGTCCTTCACCAAGAAACCACCAGCAATGGGCGAGTATGCGTAGAAGCTCATCTTGAGCTTATGGAGCAGAGGGAAGAGATCGGTTTCGATGTGACGAGAGACAGCGCTATAGTTGCCTTGGAAGACGGAAGGGAGGACGGATTTCGCAGCGGCTTGAATATCGTAAATCTTCTGTACATCGGCAGGTCTGAAATTGGACAGTCCGAACTGTTTCAAATGTCAGCGCGAGATTTTTTTGGTCAAGCCAGCAGAAATCCTCACCCTCTTGAATTTACCCGCAGAGTATGCTTCCTGAATTCCGGCGAGTGTCTCCTCAATTGGCGTGCTTGGGTCGGGAGAATGGAGATAGAAGATGTCGACTTGCTCAACTTGAAGCTCTTTGAAACTTTCATCGATCGATTCAAGAATCCCCTGCTTGCCCATCGACCCAGGACTGAATCCTCGAGCCTTTGTAGAGATGGTAAATTTTTCTGGTACGCCGGCCTTCTGAAGTACACCTTCGCTGGGACCCTACATACTGTTAGAAACCTTGGTGACTTTCGAAGGCATGTAAGAGCCTGGGCAGCTACATCCCAAGCGAAGTCATCAGAAATCCATATGGCTTTGAAGTGTTACATGAGCAAGGCCCCGTGTATTGTCTCCGTGACTATGAGATCTAAGATCAGGATTTCTTGAAGTAACACTTCGACTTTATTATGGAAACTGGATCTTGTGTCGCCGGAGGATCTTGGTAAACTCACATAGATTCTGGCTGTATCAATTTGCTTGACATTGTGCTTGTCGAGGATATCAAGGACTTCGGTGAATTGCTCAGTACTGAAGTTAGCGACGCCAGCGGCGCCGAAAACGATTGCTGGAGCTTGTGACATTTTCGTCCGTTTGGGTGCTCAGTATGTACCTAGGCAAGTAAAGATTGAGGAAGGATTTGTACGAAGCGAACTTGTAAGAATGAAAGCAAGCAGTGGAGGGCACACGATACGTAAGGTTCCTACTTATAAATGGACTAAGGGACACACCTTTACCCACCTTGACGGAGGTCGTGCCTCCCTTCCCTGCAGCGGTCCAAAGATTGTCCCGCATTCCTTCCACAAGCTGGACTGGACTGGACTGGACTGATGTCACAATCGCCCCCAAGCAAAAGGTACCGCCGTACCTACTGCATGTACGTAGGTAGGCAGGTAGTCAAGGAAGACATTGAGGAGACCCGCGTACTATAGCTCGTAGAATGAGATCTGGGTTGACAACTCTATGTAACTTACCTATGGCGTACGAAGCACGACATCGCGGGGCCATGACAGGACAATTTGAAAAGGGTCAAAAGTCCCAACTGGTCCGACATATTGGTGCGTGTTATTCACAAATCTTGATGTATGAAGGAGGAAGTACCTGCGTTGCCACGACAGCTCACTCAAATGACCTTATTAGAAAGATATAATGTGGAATAATACATCGTGGCAGTTCGTAGTGACACAACGCTTTGCAAAATGCCCCGCCTTCAGCTTCCCGATCCTTGTCCGCCTCGGCCCGACACATCACTAAGGTAGGTTCCTAAACGGACCTGCTTAAGTAAGCCGAGGGCTCTTGCCATTGCCATATGGATTATGAACCTGTTATCTTTGTTACACAGATTGCTGTGAAATAAGAGGCAGAACACTACTCGGCAATATGAAGCCTCACTGTTCATTAAGAAGTTACCGAGGTATGAAAAGGCTAGACTGATACTCCTCGGCCGTCCCCGTCCAGGAGTTGCAAACAGTTGTGGAGAGGTTGAACGACAACAGGGTGATTGTAACGTTATGCAAAGTTCGTGCAAAGGTGGTTTCTCAACCCTTAAGTCCTAGATCAGGACGCATTTAGACATGAATCAATCATGATCAAATGGCATTCGAGCCATGTCCTCAAAATCCTGCCTTCGTCTGCTCGGGAGCCCCGGGTATCTTCAACCAAGCACCAAGTTCTGTGTCTGTAAGAGGCACTGTATCATTTTTTCGCTGTATCCTTGAGGTAAAGATGTGTACAAATCGTCCGAGGTACCAGCACAAGGCAAAATGGCTATCAGATTACTGCGGTTAAAGAAATGTTTGGGAAATATTCTTCATTGGTCGACTAGCAAGAGGTATGGGCGAAATGTCCTACTCGCTCTAATGCTTTTGTTCAACTTCCAATCAAGTTGGATGAATCTCGAATGGACCATGCGTCATCCTGCCCATGCCCCTTTTGCTCGATGTACGACCAATGTAAATTGAGTACCATTCAAGCACGGGCAATTTCTCCTGGGTACCCGAAGCCTCTCAGATTTCAAGTAAGGGCGATGAACCGTTCACTGTTCCACTCCCAAGGTCGAGTGTTGCAGACACACTCCTCTTCTCTCTTGCCTTCCAAGCTCTCGCAGCGTCCTTCCTGTGTGTTTACTCCCTTCACAGGTCCCATCTTTGCCCGAGCCTCACGAACTTCAAAAAATGTGTCCCAACCAGGACATCCATCACCGATCTGTCTCTGTCTCTGCAAGACTTCAATGAGTACCTCATCCTCCACATCATCCAAACTCAGTACCCCGTTCCCATTACCTCTATCCTTTCTTCCGTATGTCATGCCCCAACAGAGGACTGTCTCGAAGTACAAAACTCTTAAAGGGGAATTGACCTCACAATGCTGGAAAATCTGCCTGATTCTATCGGTCATCTCAGGATCGTACTTCTGATTTCTAATCTCATCCAAGATGACTTTCATGACAGCGTTTCCAAATCTGCGAGCTCCAATATTGGCGGAGAGGAGATACGCATCGATATGCGAACCCTCAGTCTGTCTATTCTTGTAAACTCCATCACGAAGCCACGATTGAAAACATCCGAAAGCTTCCCATTGTGGTGAAACATCGGTTCTATCAGCAAGGCGAAGGAGATCTCTGAAGTCATGTTCGATTACATCGCCTTCATCAAAGTCGAGGGCTTCGGGGAGGACTGTGAGAGTCTCGTCGAAGAAATGACTTTGTGGAATTCTGATTGAGTCAATCGTGTAGCCGGCACGGTTAATGAGGTGGAAAACGAGCGTCACGTCTTCTTTATGTCTGTTTTCTGTTAGTTCAAGGAATTCCTGGCACAGTGACTGGAGGAGTTCAACTTTAGCTTTGCGACATTGAGATGAATCGGCACCAGGATTATTGAGGGCTTCTTGACTCTATCGAAAACACTTCATTAGAATTGTTTCTTCCAAGAGTAAGTACCGGAGATCAAGCCTCCATACCCATGGCCGCTTCTGTTCTTCAAACCGCTGTTTGGCATGGTGGTCGTGTTATTCAGGAGGGAAACAGCTTGGTGACTTGAATTGGCTGTCGAAAATACCTCAAGACAAATGGTCAGTATCCAGTTTTGGTTTCCCGTTTCTCAATAATCTCCGCTCTCGACGATCCAATCTTCGATGAGACTTGTATGTACTTGCACAGAATATGTGTGATGGAAGTTGTTGACTTGTTAGTGAGATTTAGCGAGAGCGGGGCCCTCCTGGGAACAATTGAATTTTCCTTCTGTAGCATCAAATCTTGCTAAGTGAATATTTGCGTACCTACCATGATTGAGTCCCTTGTAATCATTGCATGTTCACTGTCGTCACAGGTGCCTCTAACTGAATCCCACGGGCATGTACTGATGTTAAGAATAGGCATCCATCCACATTGAATTCATGATCGGTGTATGGCACTAATGTTTTCGATTCCATGATCAAATAGGCTTGTATCTGGATACTTCAGGGATCTCGGTTTCTACATCCCTCCGTTTACAAGAGTTGGTCACTGTTATTTACGTAGCGCTGACCAATTACAATTGATAGGCATAAATTCTTGCACACGAATGTGAGCTACGAATTCACCTAGCAGGCCACATTCCAGATCTACCTCGAAAAAGCGCACCGAAAGCGAGGGTGACACATCGACGAAAGAAGAACCAAAGGTCTTTTTTGCACTGACGCAAACTAATCTGATTTCACTTCAGTGAGGACCACGTTCGTCTTGCGACAAAGTTATAGCTAGCTTGTTATCGCATAGAATTTGTCGCATCTGCCACCGCGCTCTCTATATGATTTCTATTTTGCAAGCGAAGCTTCGTCACGTAATGAATCTCGAACCAGATACCGACACACCACATCAAACACATAGAATATTCGTAAGTTCAACATCAACCAAATCTATCATGAAGCCTACCAGTCTTCAGCCCCATAGATCCTTATCATTATATCGAGTTTGAGCATCTCAGTTTCTGCTGTTTCACCTCAACTTTCCGCCTCGTCGATACTATCTTCACCCACAGAAACCAAACCTGACTTTCAATCTACAATTGGAAAACTCGAACCTTACTCCCTCAAAATGTGTCCCGATCTTGGGTCCTACACCTGCGGGCACTGTGATATAACTCGGACCTACTGTAATTACTACATGGGCCCGCAGAACAAAGTGTCAAGCTATACCGCCTGTCCCTACCACAAAGGCCATGCTCAGAAGGCCACTGGCACTTGCCTCAAATTCGGAACATGCGCTACTGCTAGAATTTCAAAGGATTATCCGGACCTTGAACATTTCTAGGCACAATGCTGCGAGTAGTAATGTCCTGCGGCTTTTGAAGTGTGTGTTTTCTGCCTCGCTAGAGACTTGGCTAACAACTTGAGAGTCTAGCTCCATCAATGTCTTAACGCAGGCACATTCCTGTGAGTAGTATTTTGACTATTAGTGGTGAACTTGTAGCTTTGCTTTGTAACTTATCTTTTAAAGGAAACGTTTAGACAAGCGTCTAAGGGTTTGAGATTTTGGTCTCTGTGGGTCTTGAGATCGTGGAATCTTTGGCATTGAGGCTTGGGAGCTGGCTGGTTTCTGCAAATACAGCTATGCCTGTGCTAATTCAGGAGTTCGATCGTGGTAGTAAAAAGCAGATCTCATGAGCAGTTCTTCTGACGCTGCAAAGTGCCACCATGTATGAGCTATGCTGTATTCTTTGCGTAGCCTAAGTGCTCTAGAGGTCATCAAGCTGCAGAAAATCTGAAAATATAGTAAGAAATGCTCTTCACCTCGCATGTACTCAGATGACCTTGACTCGATTAGATATTGAGGCTGTCATACTGATTTACATGGTTAATCTCACAACTTTCTCAGTTAATGGATCTGATAGCATTCGTAGATTAGAGTTGCGCGGCGAGATCGACGTGTCTGACCGTCGTGGATAGTATTTGTCTCACGTACCCGTTTGGCGACGAAGAGAAATGAGAAGTGTTTGCAAAAGAAATTTATGGTAACATGGTATGGTAAGTATGCCTTCCTGCCAACGAAGTGTTGGCCTGTCCAGTTTCCGATTCTATTATGAGAAACTGCATCACTAGATGAAGGTCTTCGTCATCTTCAGCACATGCCGTCTTGGCTCGCTTATGGTTCTCGATTACAAAGTACCCCTTTCCAAAGTCAACAAAGAGAACTGAGCACACTTGATCGAATAAAAATAACTTATCTTGCCATAGGCTTAACCTATACTTGTTGTTGTTTTATTCACTGCCCGATGCGATCCTTCATGGAAGAAAATACGCCACTTCTAGCCACCTCGGCATTTCAAAATTCAGTCGGCCCACTACCGAGCAAATAGCTGCTGCCCCACGATGACCAGAAGCCTAAGAGACAGCCCCTGTCCAATAAACACGTTCCTGCATGAAATAAAAGCTGCACATGATGATCTACTTGGTGACACGAAATTGCTCCATCTATCCGACCATTTCGTGTAACTCTTACAGTGTCTCTTGAGAATTATAACGTTACGAGCTGAATGGCACAAAATTCAATTGTCAATCTCCAAAGACAAATAAGTTTCAGCTTTGATCATTTCTGTCCACTCTTTGAGAGCCAAGACTTGAAGACAACTTCACAAGTTTTGCATTTGTACAACTACTGTGGAGCGACATCCACTCTGACGCAGCCTTGTACCACCCCACCATAACCCCTCACTTGGAAGCAATATTTGGATAATTCAGCATCTACCGGAAGCTAATCGTTGATTAGAAACTATTCTTAACCTCTTTGTAGACAGCTCCTGCCTTTCTCAACAACAAAAACAAGCTTCCCTTTCCGTCTAAACCTCCTGCTCTTGACGCCTTTTGGATTGAAGGTCCAAATCTCGAACCTTTTCCTCGTTATACACGCAGCTATCAGAAAGAAAATTCCGCTCTCAGATTTAAAGACAGACAATCCTTCTCAGAATGGCACCTCTAACACCTCACTGGGCTCAACCATGTACGTACATTCCGCACAATCCATAGCCAAAATCCTCAAATGGAGATACACCAAACGTCAAACTAACACGTCGATCAGCCCACCCCAAGATCCAGAAAGTCATCCTACCCAGCAACCCTGAAGACTTCACAACCAAGTCACTCTCCAAGATTAAAGTCGCTCCCAACGAAGTCTTCGCAAAGTTCGATTTCCCACCTTGTACCAAAGCCGAGAAGGCCACCTATGCTACTGTGCAAATGGGCAAGAACGAGCACTTGAACTTGAATAGTGATCTAGTTTACATTAATCATAGTTGTGAGCCGAGCTTGGTATGTCTTTTACCATTTACTTGCGATCGTTGTGTTTTACTGCGCAGAAATATTGCAATTCCAGACAAGCCTCTTGTGGACGAAAGTGACGAAAGGACTTCTTGCTTGCTCTCTTTATGATACCAAATCTCACTCCTCTTTGAACAGCTATCTGACTTGTATAGTTGTTCGATCTTTCTCCCGGCACTCTCTCCATCCTCGCGGCACCAGGCCCCAATGGCCAGGGCCTCTCGGAAGGCGATGAACTAACATTCTTCTATCCCTCCACAGAGTGGGACATGGCTCAAGGATTCGACTGTTTCTGCGGCACAAAATTTTGTCGCGGATTTATTTCCGGCGCGAAGAACATGAGCAGTACTCAGTTGGACGGAATGTGGTAAGTTGTGCATTCGCTCTCTTTGCTCTCATAATATCGCTTGCTACTTCTCTTCATAATTTTTCGAATGGTTTTGACTGATTCGAAACCTAGGCTGAACACATATATCAAAGATCTCATCGCTGAACGAGATGCTACTAAGCCCCAGCCAGGAGCAGGGACCTATCTCTCAAACGACCCATCATCCACTTCTAGCTTTAAGCCCAGCTTCAACGGAACTTCTTCCAATGGCTCAGCTCCAGGTACAAAGGCAAATGGAAACGGCAACGAAAATGGGCTTAATGGCGAGAACAGACGAGGCGTCACGAGTCGTGAATTGAGTGGAGAGATGGGTGGAGATACTGAGAAAGCTTAAGACGTGTCGGAGGAGGAGGAAGGAGTCGAGGGGAGGAGAGAGCAGAGGAGGAGATTTCTATGCTTGGATTCTTGAATGTTTGTTATTGCTTGTCTATGTGTCTTTCTTCTCGTTTTCGGTCGCCGATGAAGCAGTGGAGCGGATGAGTGGATCCCAACATCCTTTATCTTCTCGAAAAGCAGTTTCAGGGAAGTTCTGTACACAATTAAAATTAGTGAGGATCACAACATCCAGGTCATAAATGCGTGCTTTCTTATATGCTGTTTAGGCACTGCTTGTTATGTAGCCCTAGCCAGGGGCGCAGTAGAGACCTCGAAGTCCGAGCAAGTAACATTTGTAAACATGTCAAGTGGAATCATTAACATGCAAAGTAAAGGTCATGGATCGGATGAAGAATATTGCTTGGGATTGGGGAAAGGCCGAGTTAGAGGCCTGATGGGCGATAAGCAGCATCCGTGCAGAGCTCAGACAGTGGAGTATAGGTGAATAGCAAGGTGATTTACATTTCATTATTTATGATACAGTATGCCAAGCCTTCCATCTTGTACTCTTTATAACATGCCGAACTCCGGGTGGTACAATACGCTCAGCATTTTATCTGACTGCAGTCGAAACATAGCACACATGATACAGCAAACGAATAGAGACAATAGTCTCCCACATCGCTCTTGGACAAGCTCAAAACAAACCGTCTGTCTTTGCATCCATCTATCGCTCTCGATCACCCATCCATCTTCCCCATCCCTGGCTGGTTCCTCTCTCTGCACCGGCACCCCCAGCGTACTTCTTCTCTTCCTCCTCCCACTTCAATCTTTCAACTCGGCTCCTCGCCAAGAATGCCCTTGCAAATCTCCAAGCCTCTGTATCTGCCAAATTCCACGCCTCAATCGCCCCCTTCAGCTTCTCCTCATCAGGGCTTCTCGCGGTACCGAATTCCTTCGCGCGCTTCAGCAGCTCCTTCTCCTTCGTTAAATCCTCCTCACTCGGCACCGGCCCATCTTTTGGGTCAATGACTGGTTTGGGCCTGCGTTCGGGTCCTGGAACCGGTGTCTCGGACTTGCCGGTGTCAGTTGCGTTGCTAGGAATAGTGAAGCCGAAATGCCAGTCAAGGTCGGTGGGCATGTCTTTCTCAGCTGTGATCCAAAGAGAGTGAGATGTACCGAAACGGGAGGCCACTGCTTCTTTGAATTTGATTACACGAGGCGCACCGGATACACCAGAGCCAAGGAGCCGCTGTGTGAGCTTTGTGAGCCAGGGGTCACGGCTTGAGTCGCGCCGGATCCAAGGTATGTCGATATTTGAGCGGAAAGCAGTAAGAACGGCTGTTGTGAAGGGATGGGGAACAGTGCCGATTGTGTATAGGTTGGTCGTGTTGATGTAGGTTTCTGGGGTGGTGATTTTAATGGGCGTAGAGGCTACGCATGGTTTACATCGAGGCATGTTTGGGGGACATGAAGCAGGCAAAGGCGATTCTGGACATTGTGCGAGAAAATTGGTAAGTTTCAGAGCGGGTTCGACAAGATAGGACATGTGGTCTGGGTATGGTTTGAGCACCGCGATTCCATTGGAAAATATATTCTGCCATGTGCCATGGAGATGAGATATAGTGAGCTTGTTCAAGATCAGCATCCCTGCGGCTCCCTTCCCAATGATCTCATTTGCGATCTTGGGATACTTGTCGACGATCACTTTCGCATCGTAATACGCCAGAGCTTCATGCTTGGGTTCGATCTCAAAAGTGTCTGCTTTGACAGTATCAATGAAGGTCTTCGCAGTCTTCAAGTCTTTGTTTGCCAATGCTTCCTTCACAGCTGCAGTGATATCCGCCTTGGAACCAGCAAAAAGTCCACTGCCCAGATTGTCAAATCTTGTTAGCCGTGGATATTTCCCTCTTCGTAGATATGCCAGCAGAGGGTCTTCGTGGGGCCCCATGGGAAGGAGCAAATAATTGCAAAGTAGTCCAGTTCCCATGTTCTCCCATGCTAGCCATCTGGACATCTCGATTGTCAAATTTCCGTCCAACACCTTCATTTGTAGTTCCGCATACATGGGGTTATTCATAGCTTCCGCAGAGCTCAAGATTATTGGCTTGAAACCTTGCGCCCACCATGCCCTTCTCCATGTGACCAAGATGGCATTCTCCGCTTTCTTCACCTCCTCGTCCCTATTTGTTGTATGGTCATAGTATGTGTAAATTGGTGGGCGATCCTGTAATGGTGGGAGTAATGATCGGTTTTCATCCAGTGTTACGGACGATGAGAATGGGCTCAACCAGTTCCAATTTGTATACCACGATGCCTCTCCATTCGTGCTGTTCTTCTGAACTGGCGGAGCATGTGCTGCTGGCCGAAATGGGTTGAGGATGCTGGGCGACAGCTTCTTGGGCATCTTCGGCATGGAAATCTTATGATCAGTGAATCTCCCTAATGATGGACCTGCCGGTATCGAATTTGGAAGCGTGAACACTAAGGTGACGACAGCAAACACAGCAATTGTGCCCAGCAGAATTGCCATGCGCCGAGGGGATGGGGGCCGTATTGGCCTCCCCATGAATGTTCGTTGGACCGGCATTGTGTTCGCAGTCGCTGTTGAAACGGATGAGTCCGCAGATTAGAAGCCGATCAAAAGAGCATTAATGGAGGTGTCTTTCAGGGGCTCGCTCCGTCGGAATGGTATTCAGTGGATGCTTAACTTTCCCGTCGAACGTGACACGGTTGAAGGTCTAAGGGTAATTGCGAAAAACAGAGACAGGCAAAGATAATAAAGCAGAAAACGCTACAATACAGGAATTAAAAAAAAGAAGAGGCGACTAAAACCTTAAGGTTTTGTCAGTATGTAGGATACTCAGCTTCAAGATGCCTCCTTCAATTTTGAGAACCAAATTTGGGATTCAGCCTGGTGCATTGCGTGCAGTCACGTGTCTCCGATGACGGCACACAAAGCAAGGCTGAGAAAAATATATTTTGTGTGACTCCGCCTTGTTTGTTCGACTAAGTACTTATTCATTCACACTTCAAATTGGTTCATAGGACTCATTTTATTACGTTATCTGACGTTCCGGAGATAACTAACACCCGTTGCCTCATCTTTGACAGATATCAATTTCAATTGGTCGGTTGAATCACTTAGTGCATCCGAATAGCACCAACACTGACTGCCAGTTACTTGTGTTTATTGTGAGGCTTCAATTGGCTGTCGACGAAGAGTTTCAACCTCAATTGTTCAAATACACAATGGCCAATAAACCAGATATCCCAGATCCCACGGCTGATCTTCATTGGTCTGCTTATCGAGGAGCAATTCAGGACATATTCTCTGCGAACGCCGAGACTCATCCAGATAGACTATGTGTCGTTGAAACGGCTTGTGGATCTTCACCAAGACGCGAATTCACGTACCGTCAAATAAATGAGGCTTCAAACGTCCTAGCTCACCACTTGGTGAAGTCTGGCGTTCAAAGAGGAGAGGTGGTTATGTCCTACAGTCATCGAGGCGTTGATTTAGTAGTCACGGTGATGGGAATTTTGAAAGCTGGAGCTACGTTTTCGGTCATTGATCCTTCATACCCACCAGACCGCCAAAATATTTACCTGGATGTAGCGAGACCCAGAGCTCTGGTTGTCATTGATAAGGCGACGAGAGAGGCAGGAGAATTGACGGATAAGGTCCGATCGTTCATCAAAGAGAATCTTCAACTCCGAACCGAAGTCCCAGGATTGGAACTCAAGGATGATGGCACTCTCGTTGGTGGAAACGTCGATGGAAGAGATGTTTTCACAGATCAGGTTTCTCTGAAGGCGAAGAGTCCTGGTGTTGTGGTTGGACCAGACTCTACACCTACACTTTCTTTCACTTCTGGATCCGAAGGTCGCCCCAAAGGTGTTCGCGGCAGACATTATTCGCTAGCGTACTACTTCGACTGGATGGCTGAGAGGTTCAACCTTAATAAGGATGACAAGTTCACAATGCTGTCAGGTATTGCACACGACCCCATCCAACGAGATATCTTTACCCCTCTATTTCTCGGAGCCCAACTTCTGGTGCCTTCTAAGGATGACATTCAGCACGAACGACTGGCTGAATGGATGCGAGAACATGGTGCTACAGTTACTCATCTTACGCCGGCCATGGGCCAGATCTTGGTTGGCGGAGCTAGTGCTGAGTTTCCAGCTTTACATCACTCTTTCTTCGTCGGAGATATCCTGATCAAGAGAGATTGCCGGTCCCTGCAAAAGTTGGCTCCAAACGTGTTCATTGTAAACATGTACGGGACTACTGAGACTCAACGAGCTGTGAGCTACTTTGAGATTCCGAGCAAAGCATCGGATCCGAAATATCTGGAGAATATGGGCAACGTCATCCCAGCTGGCAAGGGTATGAAAGATGTCCAACTGCTTATCGTGGACCGTGAAAACCGGAATAGAATCTGCGAGGTTGGGGAAATTGGAGAGATTTACGTTCGCGCAGCCGGTTTGGCCGAAGGTTATCTCGGGAGTGACGAACTCTCCAAAACCAAGTTCATTGATAGCTGGTTTGTTGACAATTCGAAGTGGATTGAGGAGGATAAGAAATCAGCAAGGAGCTTGACTGAAGAGCCCTGGAGAGAATTCTACAAGGGTCCACGAGATCGAATGTACAGATCTGGTGATCTAGGTCGATACATGCCGACTGGAGATGCCGAGTGTGTCGGTCGTGCAGATGACCAAGTCAAGATCCGAGGTTTCAGAATCGAACTTGGAGAAATCGACAAATACCTCTCGGATCATGTGATGGTTCTAGATAATGTTACGCTGGTACGAAGAAACAAGGATGAAGAGCAGACGCTTGTCAGCTATATCGTGCCCGACATGCAGAAGTGGGCTAGATGGCTTGAGCAGAAAGGACTGGAAGACGATACTTCTGGAGAGGGGATCCAGGGAAGGCTCAAAAGATTCTGGCCGTTGGGAGACGATATCAAGCAGTTCTTGAAGGAGAAGCTACCCTCATATGCGATTCCAGAGGTTATCATCCCGTTGGAGAAATTCCCCTTGAACCCCAACGGCAAGAAGGACAAGCCTGCCCTCCCCTTCCCAGATGCAGCACAGTTCGCAGCAGCAAGACCACAGGGTAAACTTGTTGATCTTTCAGGAACCGAGAAAGAAGTAGCGAGTATTTGGGGATCGTTGATACCTACTGTTGATGAGCGAACTATCAGTCCTGACGACTCTTTCTTTGATATCGGTGGCCATAGTATCCTAGCACAACAAATGCTCTTCAAAGTCAATCGACAATGGAGCGGCATCAAGATCAACATGAGCGTCATATTCCAGAATCCAACCCTCAAGACCTTCTCTGCTCAGATCGAGCGACGAGCTTCCTCCTCCGGCGGCGAGACTCAAGTTGAAGCAGTAGTCGACTACGCTGCCGACGCTCAAACTCTACTAGCAAGTCTTCCTGCTTCATTCCCTTCGGTAAATTCACCCATCACGCCCTCCACACCACTGACCGTCTTTCTGACTGGTGCAACTGGATTTCTGGGCGCCTACCTCCTTCGTGACTTACTGGCCCGTACTTCTCCTCCAATAAAAGTCATTGCACATGTCCGCGCCCTTGACGCAACAGCTGCTCTAGACCGCGTAACGCAAACGTGTCAAGCATACGGTGTTTGGGAAGAAACTTGGGCTAAGAGAATAACTTGTGTTGTTGGCGACCTTGGTGCTCCTCGTCTCGGACTGCCTAAAGGTGTGTTCAACAGCATAGCTCAGGAAGCCAATGTAATTATCCACAATGGCGCCCTCGTTCACTGGGTATATCCATACTCGAATCTTCGTCCCGCCAATGTCCAAGGAACACTTGACATCCTTGCTTTGTGCGCAACTGGTGCCCCCAAACACCTCGCATTCGTCTCCTCAACATCCGTCCTTGATACACCCCATTTCGTCAAGCAGTCTTCATCTGGAACCCCCGTTTCCGAAGATGACGATCTCTCCGGTAGTGCCACAGGTCTTGGAACCGGTTATGGCCAAAGCAAGTGGGTGTCAGAATATCTCGTCCGAGCCGCAGGGTCTCGCGGTCTAAGAGGGACTATTGTTCGTCCCGGATACGTGACAGGCGATCCTCACAGCGGCGTGACAAATACAGATGATTTCTTGGTTCGTATGGCTAAAGGCTGTGTCCAGCTTTCGTGCCGCCCAAACATAGCCAACACAGTCAACCAAGTCCCCGTTAGCCACGTAGCGCGGGTAGTAGTAGCTGCAGCGTTGAGCCCGCCTAAGAAGGAACTCGCTGTCGCACAGGTTACAAGTCATCCACGCTTGACCTTCAGCCAGTACCTTGCTACGCTGGAGACGTATGGGTACGAGGTCCCTGAGGTGGAATATTCTGTCTGGAAGAGTAAGCTAGAGGAGTATGCTGCAAGTGAAGGAAAGGAACAACATGCATTGTAAGTTTGATACATCCCTTCCTACATTTGACTTTCTCGCTTGTTTGTACACCCTCGTTAACCGCACTTGAATGAACACAGAATGCCACTCTACCACTTCGCAACCACCGATCTCCCAGGTGACACAATAGCACCTGAAATGGCCGATAGCAATGCGACCGCTTCCCTAAAATCTGATGTACAGTTTACGAACCAAGACGTCTCAGCGGGCGGTTTCGTCGATGAAGAGATCATGGGTCGGTACTTGGCTTACTTGGTAGGCATTGGATTTGTTGTCAAGCCAAATAAGGCGGAATCCAAGAGTTTGCCAGATGCGAATATTAGCGAGGAGCAAAAGGCTGCGTTATTGAGAGTTGGTGGACGAGGTGCATTGGTCTGAGCCCATAGGTGAATAGTTCCTGGTTAAATGTTTGCATGTTGGGATTAGACAAGAATGGCGTATGCAAGAGCAGTCATCTTCAAAATAAGTTCATCGTCCTTGGACGTCTCTGCTAGATCACCGTAAGCTCTGTAGACCCTTCAGACAATGATCAATGCTTTGGCTTGGCAATCAGCATAGCACTTGTGTCTCTGCTGGGCTATAGAGACCTGCGAAATTCGAATATACGGCTCGACCATCGATACACAGAGTGGTTGTGCATAGTAGCTAGACACGACCTCTATACATTAGAGAGAAGTGAGCAGTGCTCTAGGACTCAAATCCCTATGTCCGGTCTAGGTGACTCAGCGCAAGTAGCTCACACAAAGGCCGGGTGCATAATGTTCAAAATCTGGCTGACGCTATGTCGTGAGTGAGACATAAAGTGCTGTCTACAGAATCCCAATAGCGGTACACAATGACATGAGTGCGTGCAAATTAACGTGGCTGATGGATCGAATTTCGGAGAGTGTTGAGTGATACATGGTTCCATCGAGCACTGAACAAGCAAACTCAAATACTATACTTCCGCAGGTAGACATTCTACGACGAGATCAACATGTTTCTGATAAGACCATATCTTTCAGGTGATCTATAATGCAAGCAAAATGAGCCATACGTAGTGTTTTAGAACCCGATTCAGAAATGCTTCTTTCGCTTCTCAACCCCTCAGGAGGAGGAAGAACAAATGGGTCTCGATAACTTTATTTTTCAAAGTCTTTCGAAACAATGGCAACTGAACGAAGCTCGAAGCTTCTCTGTCATGACTCGAAACTCGAGGACGGGCAACGTCTCGGGCGAAGTGGTGACCTTGATAAAGTTCTCATATGATTCTGTGACTTTGCGATGTTAGTACTCATATATCACCACACAAAAATGACGTGTGATTCGATATCAAAGCTGGGAAGACATCACACGAAACAAGGAAAGTAAATCTATAAATTCAGAATAATAATCGATGACTTTGCTCTACGGATGAAAGAGCTTCTTTCGCCCAAGACGAGTTTACCTGCATTCCCTGAGCCTCGCTCTCGTTCAAGAGGCAATACTCCGGAGAAGCAGGGGTCCTCACTAGTATTATGTTAGTGTTAGGTACATGTCCGGCGCTCGGGGACCATGACAAGCATTAGCAAATTGCAAAACCATGCGATTTTGTATGCACGGCCCGTAAAACCCCCTGACAGCGGCTCGGGAGCTGGTCCCAACTGGTACAGACACCTGACGGCTTGTCGCGCTGTTTTTGGGACGAGCTGTTTTGGGATGAGGATCAGATGTGTCATGTTACAAAATCTCATGCACTTGGAGCTTGGGAACCTCTGGGCAGGAAGAGACGCCCAAAGAGAAGAACATGTTGTAAGTGGTTGGAGCATTGGAATGAGCCGGGAATGTCACAAATGAGTAATCAGAGATAAAAGTGCCATGAACTCTAAAATTGAAGAATAAGGTTGTACGTCTATAAATGACGATAAAGAAGAAACAGTTGAAAGAAGGGCAAAAGAAATCGTTTGCCTCGACACCGACTGGAATGCAATAAGGGTATATCCATTCATCGGACTATTAAAGTGCAATCCTCGCATATTGAGCCTGTCATATATAACCCCAGTGAAACTCCGGGTCAAGCCTCTCAACGGCGATGCTGGGAACCCCCCTTATCTCTACTTCTACAAATCGCTTGGTGAATGGAGCGCCTTGATGTATTGCTAAACCTATGCCTCGAGTGCGGACATTGGCATGGCACCGGCCATACCGCCGAATGCACCGACACCCTGAGCAGCGTTGGGGAAGGCAGCAGCGCCACATAGGCAAGAGCATGCGCATGCACCGTTGTTCATCTGTCCAGTTCCACCGACCATTGAAGGAGGAGCGGCGTTGGCAGGAGGAGCGGGTGGTGCAGCAGCAGGTGGTGCGGCCGCAGGTGGTGCGACAGCTGGAGGAGCTGAGGTCGCTGCTGGCTGTCCGCCGACGATGACTGCTGTGGCTCCGGCACCCTTTTGGGCAACGGCCATCTGTTGGAACATGGCTTGGGTCTTGTTGGCAGTTGGGTTGATGGAGAAGGTCATTCCCTTTCCACAGTGGTTACCTTGACGGCAGTAGAACCCTGAAAGCATGTTAGTTTTGTTCCATCATATTCACGAACCGTAGTACATACAAAGTGGGGTGGAGACAGTGACCTGCATGGCCACTTGAGGAGCTGGGACGATGGTGTTGTTTGCGTTGGCCATGAATCCGGTATCCATGCCACCGGCAAGAGGGTCACAAGGAGTAGTGAAAGCAGATTGAGTGGCGGTGTGGTTTTGCGAGTGGAATTCGAAGATGACCATATCTCCAATAGCGGCACTGATCTGGTCTGGGGAGTAGACAAGTCCACCTGCTCCTCCAACGACGACCTAAACAGATATTAGCTAATTGTCCTTCTGGATTTTGAGACTCGACTTACAGTGTGGGTAGCAACCGCGGCTGGTGGTGCAAGGTTCATTGTAGAGGTAACAGTCTGGGTTTGTGCGTTGTTTCCAGCGTTGATCCAGATGATGATGACCTCAGTGACCTGTGCCTTTCCACCTGCTGCGGGAGCCTGGTGGACGACCTGCGCTGGTGGTGCTGCGACCTTTGCTGGCTCGGCCTTTGGTGCCTCGTGGTTTGTTCGTACGGTCAACTTGGAGTCGACTGCTCCTCGTTGAACCAATTCTGCTTGAAGCGATCCGGCCAACGCCAAAGGCGCGGCGCAAAGTGCTGTGATGGCGAAGAATCTCATGATGAATATATTAGATGGAATTGACTATTTGGTTGTAAAATTGAGGTATTGCAAAGATGGAAGCCGCACTGCGGAATAGCTGAACTATCAAAGTTGTCGTGACTGAAAAGTGATCGTGAGTGAGTAAGATACAACGATTAGCCAGATGGCGAGTGCCTGCTCGTAATGATAGAAACGGGAAGTTGAAAAATGAGAACTAATTGAAAGAATGTGTTCACGGAGACGAATGAATAAGAGGACAAAAGAAGTACAACCTCGGGGACTTGAGGGTATTAAATCAAGCATGAAATTGGTCCCAAGCATGAGAAGAGCACTAGCAATCCTCATGGGGATCCACTGTCCTCCACTGCAGGAGCATCCTGGCGCGAAACAGGCCGGAGCGCAAGTCGCCCGGTTATGGAGCCATCCAAACGGCATTGTGCTTGGGACGGATCTGATATGTGATCCGAGACAGTATTTCTTGAAATGCCAACCGGTGATGGTGGGATGGCAGGTCAGCCAGTGCACGGATTGTAGAGTGGTGAAGACGGTCGTTGAGAAGAGACCCTCGGACGTCTAGTGTTTTAGAGTTTTATGCGACGTCTCAAAACAAGGGTTAACCGAGCACGGCACGTCAACGTCTCGCAAAAAAGGGGCAGGGACATCAGATCAAGGTTAAATTGTGGATTTCGAACGTGATAAGGTTAGAATGATCCGGAGGTTCTGATTTTTCGACTGCCATCCCAAGTTCCCAAGAGCATTGGCAGTCAGGAGGAAAAAGGCTGGAAAAGCATGGCGGGGCGAAATATTGATAGGAGGCATCGCAACCCGAGTAATTGCCCAAACAGCCAAGCGACCTTTTCATTCAATACCTATTTGCAATAATCCTTTGCACGGTTGACAAGTAATTGTGATCGCTAAACATTTGAAGGCGTGTTGAATTTGCTTGAATTGAGTTTGGGGGCTGTCAAGCTGTCAAAGAAAGAGACTCCATCTGGTCTCCCCGCCAAGACCTGCGGGAGTGTAGCCAAACATGAGGCTGAGCGTTCTAAGCCTGTGCTAGTAGAACCTTCATCCTGAAACGGCGGGCAAGCTTTCATCTGGGAGCCACCCTTCGTTTCCTTGACACCTGCCAGACGCAACCACTTCCGGCAGATCCTGGACTGGATCCTGCTAAGCTGTGATCGGATGGCCAAAACTGCCATTGTCACAGAGGTCTTATCGAATTCGGAAGAAGACAACACTATTTTCTACTTGGTAACCTGATTTGCTTGAGCAGCAGTCTGCTTCCCTTCGTGTAAACCCGTATAATATCCAGCATAGTACCAGGACATCAGCAGATTTTTCAGACCTTCATCATGAACTACATCGATGTTAGCAAATGTCAGGCAATTCCTAATGATCCCACAAAGACTTGAGTCTTTCTCACCCTGACCGATTAAGTGCTCGGGCAGAGCTGGCGATCCGTTTGAGCTCTCACATTGCCCCACTACCTAAAGACAGACAAGACTCAGCACTAGTTCGCCAAGTTTCGGCAGTCTGTATTTTTGGTCCCTTTTGCAACAGAACTGCTTACCGGAACGTGTTCTTCATGGGAGGTGATGTCAATATCAGCTGTTCCTTCGATTGTATCCTTCTTGGCACGCGGATCCAGAGCGGGATGGTCGTTCACCTCCTCCTCTTCGGATGCAGATTGTGCGTTCTTGCCCCTGGTAGGATCTTGAGTGTTTGTCGCGCGTGTAGTTTTGTGGTTAACCTACGTCTGACTTCTTTTGCTCTCAGAAGTTCCTACAACATCCCCGATGTCTTCTCCTCGAGCCTTTATGCTGTGATACTTCTGCGATGCGATCAATTCTGGCACACCCTCGGACGAGGATGGCTTCTCACCTTGTATTCTCCAAGTGCATCGTTCCAAGAATTTTGGAGAGAAGAATCATCCCAGATTTGAGCGTGCGATGCATTCCCGTTGGAGGCCATATTTCGTTATGTCCAAGTCGTTCGCTTTCGATGTTTTCAGTTGACCACGTTGGTTAGCAATCGCGAATGTTAGCTCGATCTTAAGCGAAATTCGCTATCAACGTCAGGTGCGAACCACTGCTTCTTCCTTTCGATCGGAACCCAATAACAATCAGCGGGATCAGCGTAAATGTGAGGATAGCTCGAGACAGATGCGAGTATCTCGAATGTCGCTCTATACAGTAGAAATGTTGTTTACATCGTATTTCTGTCACGTGTGATGACAGTGATATCGATGGCTGTTCGTTTGATTGCTTATTGGGAATCTAGAATATTTGGCCATCGCTTTGCAGTACAGTTCGGAAACCTTCCTATGAATTCAAATTCTCAAATTTCGGATTGCTTCGATTCTACACTTTTTCGATATGACCTTCCTCAGAAGCCCACGCCAGCATCTGCAATTGCGTCCACTCCCATAATTCTCATCTCAGCTTGTCATCCATAGACCTCGGCGTTCTGAAATCAACAGCCGCAACAGGCTCCTAATTCACCGCTCACTACGTCTTTCGCCGTTGCCCCCCCAAAGCTGAGTAAGGGATCCTTCTTTCGGCATCTTCAAACCACCTGGCGCAAATAGCTTCTTCGAAATTGCAGTGCCCTTGATCCAGCC
The DNA here is from genome assembly GCA_014282315.1 of Neospermospora avenae. NCBI lineage: Eukaryota > Fungi > Ascomycota > Leotiomycetes > Helotiales > Ploettnerulaceae > Neospermospora > Neospermospora avenae. The sequence continues at coordinate 1,432 of JACBAH010007385.1, read as the reverse complement.
CAGAATCATTGGAGTATCGCAAACACTTGGATGGGATGCGACAAACTTGATGGTAGGATACCGCCTCGCTAGCTCTATGGCGTATATCAAGTTCGCCAGTTTAGATTGAGCATACCGACGCAATGAGTCCTTCCCTCCCAACGAACTGAGGATTGAAAGGTTGGGCTGCACAGTCCGTAGATATTGGAAGACAATACCTTCGGATGGATGGAAGCCGCAGCATCCGAGGATGTGATAATGACTCGAACGTCTGGTTGGTAGGTTGCCGTACTGAGCAGGGTTGGAAGAAGGAGCTTGATGAGTAGAGATGATTAACTCCCAAATGGACCTCGTATCCGTCTGAAGTCAAGCCTGGAGGAGCGTCCAGAATGCCGGCATTTCAAAATAGCAGATCAAGGCGATTTGTACTGGACACTATCTGCTTCGCTGCTTTGTTCACCGAAGCAAGCGAATCCAGATCACACTCAACAAGAGTAAACACTACCAGAAGAGCTGACTCCTTCATATCGTTGATGAGTAAATCTGCAGACTTTGCATTCTGAGAGCAATGAAAATACTTTTGGAATTGTGCTTTGCTAAAGACAAGCAACTCTCTGCCCAATCCAGCCCAATCCAGCATTTCCTGTCGACGTTAGCAAGAAGCATAGTGAAGGAAGATCGAGGAGTTACCACCTGTCACGAGGATAACCTTCCAGCGAGGTCAGAAATGTCTATATCTGGGTTGAACATTTTTGTGCGAGAGGAGTTCCAGGAGGAAGTACAATTTGTACGGAAAGGATGTAAGAGTATAGTGACAACTGAATTTGCGGTATGAAGTAATCCAGAACAACTTGAGGAAGATTTTTTTTCATACTTATTCTACTCGTCGGGCCAACTCAGCAATCCGGCGCTGTGACTACGCTCTGGAACTCCGAATCATTAATGGATGCTTGGGAAAAGGAGAAGTAAAATGTCACGTCGAAAATGGGCAGAACGATATGATCGCATGGAAAAAAGAAATGAACATGAGAAAACTGCAATCAAGTTACTCTTCATCGCGTGCAACCAAGCCACAGTTTTCAGGCCTTCCATCTAAACGCACAAATTTCGAGAGACTAGAGCTTTGGAGGACTTGGAGCACTATCCCTTTTGTCCATAAACGTAGCATACACAAGATTCAAGAGGTTTGATTGCTTTCTCTGGTATTTTAAAGCCCGCTGTTCGAAAGTTGTAATCTCGATCGAGTTCTGTTATTGCTTAGGAATTGGTTCTACAACAGCTTCATGAACTTTGATGCTCTCGGGCCAGCCGAGTAGGTGTCTATGATTGTCTCTCGACCCCGTAATAGCGACACCTCGGTTCGACGTAGGCATGAGACAATTCCACTTTCTTTAATACTTTCTTTAATACTTTCTTTAATACTTTCTTTAATACTTTCTTTAATACTTTCTTT